>PVKE010016712.1:0-31669 GCA_004027555.1 Craseonycteris thonglongyai | reverse complement strand
TTTCAGACATATTTCATATGGATCAAAAGGCATTAGAAAATGAAATTATAATTTTACAAACTGACTTAATCTTACAAGCCAGAAAATTTGAAGATTTTTGGAAATATGTCAACCGAGAAAAATATCCCAGTATCACCAAATGTAGCGAATATATCTATTCTTGTTTCAGATCTACATACCTATGCGAATCGGCATTTTCGTACTTGAAGCTAACGAAGACTAAACAACGTTCTGTCCTGACTGATTCCCATACCTTTGAAGACTCATTATTATTATCTTTGTCAGGATATACACCTAATTATGATTCCTTGGTTAGAGACATGCAAACTCAGTCTTCCCATTAACGTTATGGCAACAAAGTCAATTCTAAATCTGTCTTTATCTATAGCTACTTTGAATTAATAAATATTGTTAATAATTATCCATGTTCTTTTAATTCCCCTGGACGTGAGTATTTTGGCCCTTTAAATAATTATTGTTGTTGTTTTTTATGTAGGTAGATAAGCCGTGTATCTATATTTCAGTACGAGGTGTACTCAGCGAGCTATTGATAGATTAGCAAAAAGTAAGTCATATTACTCTTTCATGATAAATTTTCCTGGCCCAAAAAAAAACCGCGAAAGTGAAATATTGGAATCAAATTATCAGCCATACTGTGCATTTTTATAACAACATTTTCATATTTATGAACAAATAGTACAAGAACTTATACATTGCAGTTGATAAAAAAATTAAATTGCATTTTAAGTTAGTAAAAATCTATCTTGAAAAAGTGTCGGAAAATCTAATTTTTTAGGTACTGCATGTACGGAATGCTGCTATCAAAAATTGGGTCTGGAAATTTATTTTCTTCATGAGCCTATATCTCGAAAACTTAATAAGTGATTTAAAAAATAAAAAATAGTTTTGAACATATGTTTTACTTATCTACCCATACCTCGCTGGAATGCACCTTATACTGAAACACAGTGTATAGACATAGTATGCATTTCACACCCCTTCTTCCCCCTTAGACTATGCCTATGACAAGTCGATCGCGACACACTTTTAAGATAAAAAGTAGATCTTATATACAGAAAAGTTGGCCACCCCTGCCCTATACCCTTTTCTAGAACATCACTGGGCCTCTCAGAGGCTCATGTATCATAAAACCTTGGTTATCTAGAGTTTTAGAATGCCTCCATCACCTGACCTTTCTGAAAATACACTTTTTAAATACAAGAATCATGGAGCTAGAAATGTTCCTTACAAGACTCACCAACAACCTGATCATTGTTCTTATGACTGATCCTTAGCTCCCTTAGAAGACCAACTAATCTTAGCAAATATTAAGATAAGCAGGCTGTGAACGCTCCCAATTCCTAGAGCACCCCTTAGAGGGCACTCAAGGTGAATAAAGACCTGGATTTCAAATAGTGTGTCTCAAATAGTTAAGGGCCAAACCCACTGAACTGCACTGGAATGACCTGGGATGCTTATTAAAAATGCAAATTCCACAGTCCATCCGAATTCCAGCACAACTAGTAGGGGTGGAGGCCAGCATCTGCATTTTAAAGGAGCAACCCAGGGGAATCTGACCTGCTGTGTGATAAGACTTGGTTCAACCAGCCTCAAGACCGTATCAGGTCCATTTACCTTAAGATTGAATGACTTCCTTTCTAATTTAAAGGACAACTAGCCTTCACTTGTTTCCTGAAGACTACTCAATCAATTTACATTAACTTGAAGTAACCACCTCCAGACACCTGGTTTTCAACAACCAGAGATTTTTTTTCTCTTCAAACTTCTTTGTCCAAGACCACCTTCCCACTCCCCACTCCCATTTTCCTTTGTTCTGCCTCTTTTTACATGCCAATAAGACTTTCTGACCCTCCTAAAAGGGATGAGGTGACCTTTGAACTAGAGTTCGGCATTCTCCCAAAATGCTGGCATTTTGAATAAACCTGTTTTTCTTTCCACCAACCTTTTCTCCGATTATTGGTTTGGGAGCAGCACACAGCCGGTTTGAAATTGTGTGCACTCATCAGTTATACTGTCTATGACGTGAATTCAGGATGACAAAGAGTAGTACAAATTGTTGTAAAATGAGTCAGTGGGCTTTACAGGATTACATTTGACCTCAAAGTAGCCTGACTGTTATAACACTTACTCTCCAAGTTTTTGCTAATCTCACAAATAGGGGAGGTCGCTACATACAAAAAGAGACGGGGACCGGGGACAACTAGCTAGGCTCTACTGGCAGCCAGGGCAAAGCCTACAGAGTGCTGAGTTCTGGGCCAGCCACAAGGTAGAGGCTGATCAAGAGAACAAAGAACAAAATATTCTGGCTACTGGTTAACAGGGCAGGAGGCAGGGGATGGCCGAGAAGTGAACATCGCTTGTGTTCCTGGCAAGTCCCCGCTCTTGGGTTAGGTGGTTTCAAAGGTATTCGTTAATAATAGCAAATAATAATAAAGCTATGACACTAGTTGTATGCATTCATTAGGCTCAATCAACTATTAATCATCATAGAAAGGAAATAACTTAGCAACTATCCTAAACACAGGCAGCTTGTATTAGACAGTAAACTACATATTAGCATAGAGCAGTTTAAGCCTGAGTGCTAATTAGCTGCTTCTGTAAGGAGGGGTAATCATAAAGAAATGAACAGGCACTTGGTATGGGGAGTACGGCCTCCTGAGTAGTGTGCCAGGCAGACAAAGATGCTGGCGAAGGCCACCTTCAACACCCATTCTGCTTTCTCATTAGAATCGTGCAGCTGTTACCTCACTCGACAATAACACCCTCCTGGGGGGATCTGCGAAGCATAGGTCACTCTGAAGGTGGAATGAGGAAAAGATTAAAAGGCAAATCATAAAAATTGTTTCACCCAGACTGGAGCTGTCACAGGTTGACTGGGCAGGGCAAACATGGTGACTTCTTTTCCCAGGGGCCTCCTGAGGCCTCAAGGGAGCATTTGACTGTCTCCTTTTCCCCTCTCCCTCCCCATTATCCCATCTTTTTTCCTATCTGCTGGTTCCCTAATAAAAAGAATATAATAAAAGAGGCTTTTCAAATAGAAGAGACAGAAAAATAATTTGCTTTACTATGTCTAAAGCATAAGAGACGATTCCCTCCCACTCCATCATCTCAAAGGGAACAGACAGTCCCCTCTTCAATGTTCCCAAAAGGCATCTCTCTGTCCCACTGAGCCCTGGACCTACCTGCACATTATCACTAAACACTACTATACCTACTGGCTGGCTCACCGATCAATCTACCTCGACTAGATCAAACAGGCCATAAGGGGACCAAGACATTCTCTACTTTAGCACCAGGAGCAGGATCACGCCTTTAATAAAGGTAGTTGAACAAATAAATACAACAGATAAGCTCCCCAAAACTGAAGTGTAAATTCATCTGTTTCATTTGTTTGAAATCCTAAGTAGCTCATAGAAAATCAAGGCACTGTCGTAACTGAGAGTCCACGAACATGCATTTGATTATGCTGTATAACACATGACCTTTAAGCTTTTATGAATCCTGGTAATAATTTATAGGAATAGTAGTGGAGATAGAAAATGCAAAGCACAGTCCAGGTGGGGAAAGCAAAGGAGTAGGGGACTTAAAGAGAGTCATAGCACTGGGACTACAGATAACAAGGATTTGTTCTAGGCACACTTTATTCAATTTCCCTTTCCTTTCACTACAAGAGTCAAGAAGAAGCATTAGTTAGTGGAAACACATGGGCTGGACAGGGCAGGTAGAGAGCCCAAACCCCCCTCCCACAGCACCGCCATGAGTCAAGATCACCACAAAGCACAGGTTCCGCTGTGGCAGATAAAGGCCTCTTGTTGTATGGGATGAACCTATTAAGGCAGTAAAGATGGCAGGGAATGTCATTTCTAAGAACGAAACAAAATGTATAGCCTGGCCATTGGGCCTCCAGTGTCCACACAGGAGTAGATAACCCAGAGTATTGACACTGACAAAATGTGCAGCCATTTATTTGCACAGCCTTGCTAGGGCTGTCCTCTTTATTTCATTGACTTCCGATTACACTTCAGGGAAATTCAAAACTCCTTACTCTGGTTACATGCAGACTATCACAATGTGGCCTTCTGCTACCTTACCAACCTCATCTCATCCCACTCTCCGGCCTCCCCCCACCCTCCACCAAAACCGCCCATTTCACCCTTGCCTCACAGGGTCTTTGTGCACGCTTTCTCCTCTGCCTGGGAAATTCTTCCATGAGCTGATCCCTTATTTCTTCAACTCATAATTCCAATGGAGGGAATCGGAATATCTCTGATTATTTTATAAAATGCATGCTTCCTTTTAACATTTCCTTTCCTTTCGCAGTGCATAACTATTTAAAATTATCCTATTTATTTTGTTCACCAGAATATAAGCTCCATAAAGAGCAGAGAATTCACCATTTTGTTCATCACTGCATCATCTGGAGATGAGACCAGCCTAGTACACAGTAAGTGTTCAACTATTCCTTGAATGATTAAATAAATGGAGAAAGGCTAATACCTAACAGAGGTGACACTAAAAGACACTTGACCTGTACCCAATTGAATTTATCTGATTACATTTAAGGGATAAAGGACAAAGACTGCTAAATAGAGAAGATAAGGAGACCAGCGGTACCTCTAACTGGCGGGGACTACCAAGGTCCACGGAGAAGAGGTGTGTCCTACAAGGGCAGCAATGTCACTGCAGAGAAATTTCCATTGGAACTCACGAAGGAAGATGATTATCAGAGGACAGCCCAGCAGCTCCATCTGAAATATTCAGACTGAATTCTAAATCCCCTTGACAGAAAATCTGTTGAAACACTTCCAGCATGGTTATTAGCAGTGTCTTTATCAAGGTCAGTCATCCACAGATTTGGGGAATGCTTGCCCAAAGTTAAGAATTTCTCAGCCTTTGTTGGAGGCTGAGAGAATCAGATAATGTGGTTATAATTGTCCAAATAAAAGACACTACTATCTGCAAAGGACTATATAATAAACGCTTAATTTCAAAAAAGTTGACCAGAGACAGAGGGTAAAAAAGTTCTCTGGTATTCCAGAAACATACTTCTTCTAGTCAATGACTTTAAGAGTATAGCTGTCTCCCCTTCTCTCTGTCTCTCTCTGTCTCTGTGTTAAAAACAGTAAAATAAATCTTTACAATAATTTACTTATATAAAAAAGGGGGTGGGGGGTGGCTCAGCATTCACTTTGCAGCCCCAGAAACCGAGGATTGAATCCTAGCCCCAGTCCATGTGGACCCATATGCTGAAGTGGGGTATGCTTCCCATGAAGGAGGTCCCTAGTTTGATTCTCGACCCCCCCCAGTTCAGCCCCTGGCTCAAGGGGGCATGCCTCCCATGCAGGAGGCCCCCAGCCCAATTTGTGCCCTACATGGTTCCCCCACCCACCAGTGTGGAAGGAAACCATGTCAAAAAGTAACGACATACAACTATGGAGACTGCTCTGGGCCCTCCCCCTTTTGTCTCTGTCAAAAACAATAAAATAAATCTTTAATAGAAAATTTACTTATATAAAAAAAAAAAGTCTCATTGTGCATGAGGTGTTATTTTTAGCAGAATAATGAAGCTCCTGTTGGACAAGGACCTTGGCCAATCTGCCACCTGCTCCCCTTCCACACAAGAGCACCCAGTTAGCACCCCATCGACACCTGATTCCCTCAAACACCAACAGGGACTGATAAGCAACAGTGGAGACCAGCCATTACAGAGGCATTTCCCAAGCAAAACATTTTGGGATAATACCTCTCCCAATGTTGAAGGTTCCTATAATGAGGGAGGAGAAGAAAAAGCAAAGGGTTCCAGGTCAACCCTAAGAAAGTCCTTAAATACTAGAGGAACAAAACCACAGAATGAATATTTGCGTGATCTAAAATTTGGGGAGTCACAGAACGTTAACGTCAAAGGAGTGGTCGGAATACCATGCAGAGAATGGGGTAGAAATTATGTTTTTCTAAACAGAGAGTTAATGTTCCATCCCAACAGAGTGAATGGAAGAATGAGGCATGGGCTAGTTTTAAGAAAAAAGAAAAATATAGCATGCGAATTAAATACAGCTGCAGCCAGCACTGAATCGCAAGCTTCCACTGGAGAACAGCCCAACAGTCCACAGGTGGCACAAAGGGACAGGTGGCCTTCTGTCAACAGCTGGCCACACCTTCTCCCACCTTGCTTTGACTAGCTTCAAGAACCCAGCCTCAGGGAAGCCGGGATGGCTCAGTGGGTTAAGTGCTCACTTTACAACCCTGAGGACCAAGGATCGAATCCCGGCCCCCGGCCCCAGCCCATGCAGACCCATATGCTGGACTGGGGAGTGCCCCCAGTTCGGTTCTCACCAGGGTGAGACCCGGGCCCAGTCCCTGCCCTGTGCAGCCCCGCCCACCTGTGGAATGAAACTATGTGGAAAAACTAATGATTTGCAACTATGGAGATTGTTCTGGGCCCTCCCTCTTCTCTCTGTCTCTGTCTCTGTATATCTCTCTCTCTCTCTGTCAAAAACAATAAAAAAAATAAATCTTAAAAAAAAAATGAAAAAGAAAAAGACCCCAGCTTCATCCTGTGAGATTTTGTCTTATGGGCTATACATGCCTGTGTCCTACCCAGAAAGAGGAAAACATACTGCCCTCCCATGAAAGCTGGAGGATCGGAAGCAAAGATGTGCAGTTAAGGATGGGAATTCAGTGCTCTTAGAATTTACTCAAATTATCTGCAAAAGATTTCCCTAAGAAACACTAGATCAGCATAGAAAACTCCAGAATGGAGATTAGTATTTACTTTCAAATCTACCACCAATTTTGGAAGCTACGAAAGTATTTAATTTCTCTAAAATGATAGACATGCACCATTTCCTGGTGTGCTAATTTTTACCTTCTGTTAACCAAAACGCTTTAAGACAACTTAATATGCCAAGAGAATACATTCCAAGAGTGTCGGGGAGCTTCACACCAATACCATTCATTCAGAAAATAAACTTTCATCTCTTTCATAGTTCCTGAGTGTCAGAAACAGCCCAGTGCCCAGCATTTATTTACAAGTTAAGCAGTAATATAAAGCCCTCAATCAAACGGCAAATGTGGTGCACTTACCAAAATTGTACATAGCAGAAGAAAGGTTACAAGGCAGTGGTTCCCAAGCCTAGCCCACCATCCATCCCACGTGGAGGGCACGTTCCATAAATGTCAATTCGCGGGCACCACCCTGAGACCCTGCTTTAGACCCACTATGGTGGATTGCAGGAACACAGATTTCACCAGCCTCTCCTTCCAGTGACAGATCAGGAGGCAGGTTTGGGAGCAGTTGCTATAAGAAGCAAGGCAAGGGCGGAGAGTTGACTATGCTCACCTATACCAACGGAAGGGAAGGTCCACAGGGGCTGTTTTGTATTGAAATAGCCAAGACATTTTATTAACTCATCTGCTTTGGAGGGAGTCCAGATGGCCCCCCAAAACCAAGCCTCACATCCAGCTGGACCCAAGAGCTAAAGGAATCCTCCAGCAAACTTCTGGGCACTGCTGCCACTTGCTTGACAGTACAGACAGATGCCGGGGGCAGAATGCTGGAAATGTCTCGAGCAGGGCAGACATGGAGAACGAAAAGGGTGGGTGCAGGTCCAGCAGTACATCTGGATTGCCCGTGACGATGATGCTCAAGGAAGGGCAGCTGCAGGCCCGCTGATCTGCTCAGAGTCTGAAGAGGCAGACAGAGCTAACCAATGCGAAGGACTTGGAGAAAGCGGCTACCTTTCTGGGTTATTCAGGCTTTAGGGAACCTTTTACTTCTAGTTATCAAAGCTTCAGTGATAGATGCCAGGGTCCAAATAGGGCTGTGTTAGACTGCTATGGTCTCCCCCAGGCATTCCCCACTTCTTCCACAGGATCAGAAATTAGCCCCCTGGGGAAGCCGCGATGGCTCAGCAGGTTAAGTGTTTGTTCTGCAGCCCTGGAGGCCAAGGATCGAATCCTGGGCCTGGCCCATGTGGACCCATATGCTGAATTGGGGTGTGCTTCCCATGTGGGGTGCCCCCAGCTCGGTTCTCGCACCTCCCGCCCCCCAATTCAGCCCCTGGCTGGAAGGAGTGTGCCTCCCATGCAGGAGGCCCCTGGCCCAGTTCCTGCCCTGTGTGGCCCCTGCCCTCCTGTGTGGAACAAAACTATGCCAAAAACTGATGACGTACAACTATAGAAACTGCTCTGGGCCCTCCCTCTTCTGTCTCTGTCAAAAATTATGAAATAAATAAAAATAAATAAAATAAATTAGCCCCTTGGCATAAAAATACATCTCAGATGTTTCATGTGTTTCTTAAGCCATTATAAATACTGATGTCTCTGAGACATGAACAGATTTAATTTGCTTTGAGTTCTGTTATAATGCAAATATTATCAAGAAATAATTTTATATATTCAGTGTTAAAGTGTGAACTGTAGAAATAATCCCTTTAAGATGCCTGTTTTGAATTTGTATGAAAGTGACATTAAAGCCAAATGGGGTGTCCAAGTGAAAACAGCAAGACTGATATTCAACAAATTCATATGGCTGACTAGTCAACAAAAGATTCAAATTCAAGTGGAGGAAGCCCTAGCCAACATATCATAAACGTGCAAGACCTATATCTATAGCAAGCAGTGATGATTGTTATTTAGAAGATGAAGAATGAAATTGAGAAGAAAAAAATAAAATATTCCAAATATAAAACCATTTACCCAAATTGCTGGTATAAACGCTTTAGTTTTGCAAAGACTAACAGCAAATCCTATGCCTCTTTTTGTTTTGAAACAAGTGCTAAGTGATGATTTCTTTTTTAATTTAATAACCATAGAAAAAATAGATATGCAAGTCAAAAAATAAAAAACCGGAACTCAAAAAAGGACAAGTGGTTTCCAGCAACAAGTGATGAAATGAAAGCATTTTTCTTGTTACATATCATGTCATGAGTAAAAATTTTTAAAATAGATATGTACTGGTCAAAAAGAGCAATATTAGAGACCAGTATTTTAAAGAACGATGCCTCTTAGTATGTCAAGCGCTTAATACAAGCGACACAAATAAAACCAACTCTGGGAAAGAAGATCATCCAGCCCAGTTCTTCACAAATACACACTCCAGGCATCAAAAGCAGCCATGATTACAGACGTTAAAAAGGCTCTAGGCAAACTTTACAATGGCATTTAGTTAATGCAGTAAGTACTAGGAAGCAAAACACGAATGAAGCTAAAGGAAACCCCTTCTACAAGGAGCTCTCAGTGACTGAAGGGAACAGAGTCTACATATATAAATTATAAAACCACGTGTTGCAACCCATATTCGAGATAAGAATAGGTTATTATGGGACATTTCTGACTCCATGATTAAAATGTTTGGATCTTTCCTCCCTCTAATTTCTGGTGTAAACTCTAGAAAATTATACTCTAACATAAGTGGATAAAAAAGTAAGAATTGTTACACACAATGCCCAGACTAAAATCAAAAGACTATTTCAGAACCTTTGAAAAGATAAATCCTTCTCAAAAACAGGAAATTCATACTTGAAACATTTTTCTCAGTCAAGTTTAAAAACTTTGAAGGTATAATATTTGTTGAAAAGTAACAAGGATTCACTTCCAGTATAATACCTGCTAATTCAGATTCAAATCACCCTCTCGAATGGGTGAGAAATAAACCCCTGGTTTGGGAATCTGAAGGAATCCAAACGACTGACAGGAATATTCCAAAGGATGATTCAGTCCTGGAGGTTGACAACTTCTGTTATGCATGACACTAATGCCAACTGTGTTCTAGCAGCATTTGAGATCAGAGACCATGAATATAAAATAGATATGTAACCTTCCCAGCCATAGCCACTAATGAAGTCTTACTGATCAGCCTAAGCAACTGCTTGAATCACAATGAAAGGACTCCTGGATACTGGTAAAACAGCTCCTAAGTTCAACTCCTTATTGGTTTCCTGAAGTGAGGTTCTTGTGGTAGGAGGAACCATCTAAACCACAAAGTACCAATATCAAGGAGAGGCATAAATGCTCATAGGAGATATTCCACTGGCTTTAACCAGTGCAGAAAGTGACAGACAGAACTGAGGGACACCCCTATCTCAAGAAAGGTCTGTTGAAGGAGGCGGGAGGATTTTAGAACCCCCATCGGTGATTACAGCAAAACTTCATGCACCGCATGTAGCCTAAGGGATCTACATCTCCTGGAACTGAGAAAGGATTTATGTTGACAGAACCAATACTCCTGGATTCTAAACACCAACTCCAGCATCATTTAGTTCATAGTTTGGGAAACAAATTGAGCAGATTGATTTAAATATTTATTATTACTGCACAGAGTCCAGTCATCTGAACTTCAAGCTGCTGAGCAACTACTGGGTGAACTTAGTCTTCTATCTGCCACCTTGTTACTGCTCAGGCTATAGCAAGAATGAGTGACCCAGAATATGGGGGCTGTCTGGAAAATATTTAGCCATGTAACGATTCTCCTTACATTGACAATGGCTGAATTTCTTTCCAGACAGCCCTTGTACATGTTTGGAACATGGTATCTAAAGTGGTATTACAGCCACAAGAACCATTTTTTCTGGCCCTCCTTCACACTAATACCTATATGCATCCTCTTCCAGCTAAGACAGAAGTAGAACTGTATTTTAAAGCTATCATTAGACAGCTCTGAGAAAAAATTTACTTTTCCCAGAAGTTGTCACAACATATGTTTACTGAGGGAGACATATCTATACAACACTAGAAATAAAACTATTTCAACACGTAAGAAATTATTCCCGAGAGACAGAGTCACCTCTTTCTCCTTCCTAAAATCAAAAGGGGGAAAGAAAAGGAAACAAATGTAAATTGCCACTGGCAGAGTTTCATGTTTAAGGTACACAGAACGATTCAAGAGCAACTCAAGGTTTTCAGCAAATGCCTGTTCATTAACCCAGTAGGAAGTACACCACCATCTGGCACCCATGTCCTGTGGAAGATATATTGCTTAGGAGCAATTTTGAACAGCAAGCAAGCTTATTTTTACCCTTTTAAAATGTTATGCACAGAACTACAAGGACTTGAATGTCTGCATTAGGCATGCCTGGGAGACTTATCAAAACTGTAAAATGAGATTCAAACATGGGATCCAGCAAAAGTCAGCTTTCATCACACATGATGAAACAATGCCCTTCAAACGTTCAGGAATCCCAGTAAACACCCCAGTGTCTCAGCTAGAAACTCTTTCAGGAACCACTAGGACTTTGGGAAGGTAAGGGAGGGGAAGCTGCCCTGAGTCCGCCGATTCCAACAGACTCGGGGGCACACATTCAAGCTGGGCCCCTGGAGTCTGACTGGGCAGAAAGGCTTTGGGGGCAAATGAACCATAGCTGGGGCACAAGGTCAGCCAATCGCTGGGTACTGGGAAACCCTGAGTCGGGTCCACTCTACGGGTTCTTCCTTTGTGGCTTGCTTTCTTTGAACTTCGACACCAGAATCTTCTTTTTCTAAGTGAAGTTACTGCCTTTTGATCTAATAGAAACATACTACTTGATGCCAAAAAAATTTACTCAGTGCCAAGCAACCAGAAACTCACAAAGAAATTTAAGAAATCAGTTATCCTCCCACCACCTGCAGATGTGTAGTGGTTGAGATTTTGTTATATTACACAAACACACACACAGGGTGTTTAAAGACACACACACATATGTGGATCATGAAAATATTATACTTGCTTTCGTACGGCCTGCTTTCATATCTTAGTATGTTTTAAGTACTATCTCATGAAAATATTTTTAACACAATTTAGAAGGTAAGCAGTACTCCATCCACCATAAGTACATGTTTTACTTAAATAATCCCACCATATTAGGCATTTATTTTTCTCCCAATTTTTCTGTAGTAAAAAAATAACACAACAATAACTTTCACTACTATCATTACAATTTCAGCTATTTCCTTAGATTGAAGGAATTACCAGCTCACATAACAGGGCTTTTAGGCTACTGACATACTAATTAATTCCCACATTTTTTTTCAGAAAAGGTATACCACTACTTTATACCTCCACTAGCAAGGTATAAGAAAGCCCATATACCCTACACTCTTACCAAAGTTTCTATTATCTATATTTTATTGTCACTTAAAAAAAAATATTTGCCAATCAGATGGCTATAAATGACTACTGCTAATAAAGGCCACAACCACAACATTTACCAGGCACTTACTATGTGACAGGCCCTGTTCTAAATGATTTACATGTGTGAAGTGGGGCCATATTCTTAACCTCACTGCATGGTGGGGAAAATGAGGCAAAGAAAGGTGAGATAATTCACCCAGTCTGGTCACTGCAGGAGCTGGAGTTTGAACACAAGTCATCTAGTGTCAGAGTCTTTTAACTAGTACAAAGTACAACCACATGGGGGTCTACCTGAAAGAATGGTGTGTAGAGGGGAGGCATAGATTAACAGCTAGAGGAGGGATCAATGGAATTATATGCCACCAACCACACCCTAACCTTTATTCACATGTTTACCATCACCATTTCTGCATTAGTCTCATAAGTGACAGACATAGTCTGTACTAGCAAACCAAATCTGAAAGGAGACTATTACTATAACTTCACATTGGCTCCTTAATCAAAAAGTGACCTAGGTTTATTATTTTAGTGTGTAACTGTTTGCCTGGCACACTAATCCCATAAAAGGGCATGTTTGTCTTCTGTGTAACAAAGGTTTGGGGATCCAGCAATTCCACTTTTGCATGTGTACCCTCAAGAACTGAAAGTAAGGACTGAAACATATTTATACACCCAAGTTCATAGCAGCATTAGTCACAATAGCCAAAAGGAGGAAGCAACCCAGGTATCCGTCAACAGATGAATGAATAGACAAAATGTGGTGAACACATATAATGGCATATTAATCAGCCTCAAAAAAGAAGGAAATTCTGTCACATGCTACAACATGGATGAACTTTGAAGACATTATGCTAAATCAAAGACAAAATGACAAATATTATATAATTCCACTTCTGTAAGGTGCCTAGAATAAGCAAAGGCATAGAAACAGAAAGGAGAATTGTGGGTTTCAGGGACTGGGAAGAATGTGGACTTGTTCAATGGGTACAGAATTTCAGTGGGGAAAATGAAAATTTCTGGAGACAGATGATGGTAATGGTTGCACACCAATGTGAATGGACTTAATGCCACAGGACTGTACATGTTAAAAAGATAAATTTTGTGTTATATTTTTCATCACAATTAAAATAAAAGGATTTGAAAGCAAAGGACCATTTAAGCCCTAGTCAGATAAGCCTTTCTGGGTAATGCTACCCAACAGAAGTTGGGGGGCAGAATGCAAAAGCTGAAGAAAAGACGAAAAAGCCTCTGGAAACACTTAATTTTTCATTGCAGGGGCTAACTTGTCATGTGATGTTTCCAGAAGTAAACAGCCTGAAATACAGAGAATCAAGTAAATGGACTATGAAAACCACACTTGCTACAGGAATTAAAGAACAAATGGGAAAATCCAGTGAGCATTCACTACTGATGACTGAGAATAGCAGAGACAACCACAGGAAAGGTTACAAGTCTGCAGCTCACCAGACCACAGGTCTTCAGTGATCAAGAACACAGGATGCAGAAAGCAGAGACTGCCCACTCACAAGCCAGCATCCTATGTCCACCCAGAGTTGGGGTGCACTTATCAAGAAGGGTACCTCTGGGAACCAGAAAGAAAGCTTATGACCAGTCAGTTGCTCATTGTATTCACACAGCATAACAGAATACTTTCAATGCCACATGTTTGAAAGACTCAAATTCAGAAATGCTCTTTCTGACTTATTTAAGAAAATGTCACTATAAAATCCCAAAAGACAGCTTAATCACCATGAGACTATATAAAGTTGTTCTAAAGAAAGGAAAGCTAGATTTATAATCACATGTCACTGCCTAATTATAAACCCAATCTGACACCAGATTAGAGCGACAACGCCAAAGCAATAGCCAGGCTCCTGTCTCAGGCCACCATCTTGTATCTTGTTATCTCGAATATAATCCCCCATTATATAGTAAAAAATGTGACTGGCCTTTGTCCCTGATTCCTAAAAGGGAAACTCTAAATCCTGGGAATTCCCCATGACATGGGAGTGTCTTTGTTATTTGTGAGCCCCTTAGATCACACCTGAGTTTATGCTAAAAGAGAAGACTCAGATTGGGGGCTGATCACCAGAAAGACCAACCATGTGATTAGAGGGCTGGGGATGAGCCAGCCCAATCTCGGGGTGAGGAGAAGTCTGAAAATTGAGTTCACCCACATTGCCAATGATTCAATTAATCATGCCCACATTAATAAAAACTCAAACACCAAACTCAGTGGCGCTTCCTGGTTGGTGAATACACTGGTGTTCTAGGAAGGTGACACATCCTAATCCCACAGGGAGAGGGCACGGAAGCTCAGCATTTGGAACCCTCTCAGACTGCACCCTCTGTGTCTCTTCATTTGGATGATCCTGACTTATGTTCTTTAAAGTAAAACTGTAATCATAAGAATAGCGCTTTCCTGAATTCTGTGAGTCAAGTGAGTTATCACACTTGAGGGAGTCATGGGAATTTGCAGCCCTTGGATTTGTAGCCGGAGAGTCAGAGGTGACAGAGGCCTAGGGACCCTACCTGCAGCTGCCATCTGAAGTGTTGGGGACTGTACCCTTTAACTTAGGGGTCTGCACCTACTGTAGGTGGCTAACATCAGAACTGTACTACAGAACACTACTTGGTATCAGAGCACTCCCCTCACACTCATATTTCCAGTTGACTCAAGTGCTTGCTGTACAGTGGCTCACTGCCCAGGTCCAAATAACCACTTTGAACTGCTAAAATGTACACCCATTGCTAAAGACTATAAAATTTCCCCCATTCAATACTATTAGTTGAAATGCTTTGAGTAACTGTTGCCCCAGACATTATTCTAAAACCTTTCTACATTACACTCACCTAATCTTCAAAGCAACCTCAGAGCATAGGTACTCTTGTTATCCCCATTTCGTAGACAGGAGCACAGAAAGGTTATGAAACTTGCGCAAGGTCACCTAATAGAGGTGCCAGGATTCAAAGCAAGCTCTTCTGTCTCTAGACATAAACCTACAGGAAAAGCCGTGACTGCTGACCACCCACCCCTCCAAGGGCACACAGGGAACTGCTCTTCTCCATCCCTACCTGCTCCCACTCTTCATCCACACAATGGCCACATGCTAATTTCCTTGGGGAAGAATACAGTACATGTTTTCTGATGACAGAATTAACCAGCTTTGACTGCAGCTCAGGAAAACTAATTTTGAGAACACAGATAGGGGAAGATGAACTATTTCCCTGAAAGTCTTTTCCAACAACACAAATTAACAGCTGGATGGTACCAGATGTAAATTAAAGTGACGAATGTCCCTGTAACACACAAACAGATTCATTGTTACTTTTTGTTATCATCTCCCTCACCACAAGCAGAACCTCTCCACAGTGGACACAAAACCCCTCTCCCCTCATTTTCTCCTCTTCCTTAAACTCTAAAGTACCAAGTACTTCTTCAATTTTATGAAATTATTACAGTTCAATGTTTTTGGTATGCTCAGCACAGTAATTAAAAGCTCAGGGAGTCATGGTGGCAATTTTTCAAATAGAAATTATGTAAGCAGGACAGCACTCCTTCAATAAATACGCCGAGCATCTACTACGTGCCAAGCAGCATTCTAGGCACTCAGGACTCAGCAATAAATATGAGGCGGCCACTACCTGCCCTCATGGAGCTCACATGCCAACAGGAGACAATCAAAGAAAAACGAGCGTGTATGTTTCAATGTGCCCATGTGTATATGCATGTCATTTCAGAAAATTGTGGTATCTAAAAATATAGAGAATGGGGAAGCCGGGATGGCTCAGCGGGTTAAGTGCTCACTTTGCAGCCTGTGGGACCGAAGATCGAATCCCGGCCCTGGACTGTGCAGACCCATGTGCTAAACTAGGCTGTGCTTTCCATGCAGGAGGCTCCCAGTTCAGTTCTTGCCCTGCATGGCTCTCGCCCACCTGTGTGAAATGAAACTTTGTCGAAAACTGATTGATGTACAACTATGGAGACTTCTGCGGGCCCTCCGCCTTCTCTCTCTCTCTCTCTGTCAAAAACAGTAAAATAAATCTTTAAAAAATATATTGAGAGAGTATACATCTGGGGCAGTACAAGACAATGTGTGTGCCCAGAATGAAATCGATCATGGAAGCGTGTTGAGAGGTGAAAACAGAAAGAGGCCACATCATTGTCAAGTGAGGTAGCCTACATTTAATACCATCTCTCTTCCTTTACCTGAGCCTATGCTACCATCACCTTACAAAGGCCAATGGTCATTCCTACCCGATACCTAGCTTCCACCCTTAACCCTTATAGGCAGTTCTCCACACAAGCTAACAAACCTTGATAAATTATAAATCAGAGCAGGTCACCCCACCTGACCCCCCCCCACCCCTGTTTAAGACTCGAAACACATCCTACAGGTGCCATTTCCTCCTTCTATGTAGCGCTCTTTTCATGCTGGAAGGAAACTGCCTCACCTGTCGTCCTTCAGGTCTCTGCAAACATCACTCCCGGAGTAGCCTCCCGGGCCATGGCATCTACAGCCCCCAACGCATACTCGATTCCCTGCCCTGATTCTTCTTCCTGCTCGTCTCCACCTGACATGATTTGCCAGATTTCCCCACTTCCTCTGCTGTTGCTCACCACTGTATCCCCAGTGCCTAGAATGGTGCTGGGCACACAGCGGGAGCTTAGTACACTTCAAATGAATGAACAGAACTGATGCTGCCATCAAACTCCTGAGGTGCAATTCTGTGCATTTAAGCTACCCACACCTCCTGTCCAGGGACGAGCCAGTCTCTAAGCTCAGAAGGCATTATCTTTTACCAACTGAGCCACTTGCTTCAATTAACTTTCTCAGTGATTCTGATCCTAAGAAGACAAGGGCTCCCTACAAAACCATCTAACATCACCCAACACTCACACAAAAGGGCCCCAAAGCACTTCTTGGCTGATCAATTTACCAGTTATGAATTTAAATTGCAAGTTCACTTTCCACAAGTAAATGAGGAGATAGAATTTCCAAGTAAGTAGAAAATGTCTCCAGTGCCTCCCTTTCTTGCAGACTTGGTCACTGTTCACTGGTGACTGTTGGTCTTAGGAACATGATGAACCTCAACAGACAGTCCGCAGGTCAGGGGCTTCTTGCAGGGAAGACGGAGGACTGGCCATTTTCAGCCCACCATTTATAAACCTCAATGCCTTGTCCTTTCAAAAACCACTGTCAGGGGAAAATATGGTGTCTGTCCCTATGACTTAGTGTGAGGAACCAGTGACTGAATGGTCTTTGGGTCTGGCAGGGGGGGGGGGCATACTCAGCTCCCTGAGTGGAATTCAGACCTGAATGAGAAGTGGGGGGTATCATCATTGATGGAAAGGCAGGGAGAGGACAGCCTCACGCTTGCCCCAAACCTCACCCCTCAAGCTGCCTTCAATATTTTCAGTGGCCAAAATCAATCTTTCTTCTTTTCCCTGGACAAAGGTAATGGCACTGGGACAAGCCCATGGAGACTAACAAAGCTTACCAACCTCAGGCCTGGGAAAGGGAATGTCCTGAGGTGGCGTTGTCACAGAATAACAGAGATTGGCAGGCTCTTTATAGATAGGAGCTTCCCAAATAGGTAAAACTTTCTCATTGGATGCTGTTGTCCTATGGTTGTTCAGTCTTCACTTGTTTCCAATCTGCCTGTAAGACTGAGCAAATCTCCCTTATTCCCAGGCCAGCAGAGGGGATTTTATTCAGGGTACCAACCATTCCACAAAAGGCCCATACAATACATCCCAGTACCTGGTTTTACCTGGACCACCCACGCCGATCTGTTGCTGCTCCTTTCTGGAGAGAGGCAGGGTTGAGGAATGAATGTGTTTTGGGTTCGGTCTTCTCCCATCTTCTTTCCCCCAGGTTGGGAGCATGGAGCCATACTGTGTGAGCCACAGGCCTCAGACAACGTGCCTCTGTTAGAAACCCAGGGTCCTCAAGTTTGTGAAGACAGCAAAGCTCCTAACATTGTGGGCTCTTAAGAAAACAGGGTGTCCTGCAACATGAAAACCCATCTTCTGAGCCCAGAACAATTCAACTGGGAGGAGATGCATATTGTGCACAGGAGCCTCAGTGTCACAGAAAACACAGAACATATTAAAAAGTCACATCTGTCTACTCTCCTGCCAAATCTGCCCCCTACCCTCTTGGTTATTCATTTGACCACCCTCTGGGCCCTCACTGGCAAGTAAGCAATTGGCAAATATCTGAGCAGGTTAGGAAAAGAAAGACTAAAATTTGGGAAAGCTCAATCTCATCACTTAATTTCTTTTTCTGGGAACTGAAATAACACCACTATGATCTGATTCTAGGAGCTGAGTACCTGAATCTAGTCAAAGGACTCATACCAAATTACTGTTGAAGACATGAAATACAAAAGCCTTTATTGAGCTCTACAGTAATCATGTAAAAGTGAGTTCCCTTAAAGGATAATTAATATTGCCTTTACATAACCATTTTTTTTGTAAAAAAAAAAAACTGGTGTTTTCCTGCATCAGCAATCAGCAGGGTAATTAATATCACTGTCAAACATTTTCTCTGAGAAATGAACACTTTCATCAACACTTTCCCATGCAATAGGCATTCCCATTTCAAAAACAAGGAGATGGGGCTGGAAGAGTGTTAGGATATAGTTCTTACCCCTCAGCATTCTGGGATCCCCTTGTACCTGATCACAAAGCCACAGTACCTGATCACAAAGCCACAGGAGAGGTTCTGTCCATACACCAAAGACTTAATACAACTGACTGTTCTGCAAGGAAAACTCTCCTTGGTCTCTAAAATGTTCATTCCATTGGCTAGCCTTGTCTGCCCTCCACTCAAACGTTTTTAAGGAACTTTATCAGGCACTGAGCATGTCATAATGACTAGGCATGATCCCTACCCTCAAATTACACTGACGAGATGCTGGGACACAGCTTAGTGGTTGAGTGCTTGCCTTTCAAACATGAGGTCTGGGGTCCGACTACTGGTCCCAGCCTGTACAAACCCATATGCTGAACTAAAGTTCAACTGGTAACCACCAGGATGGCAGCAAAAGGTCCTTGCTTCCCAGCAGGGAGCCCCCCCCGGTTCAGTTCCCACCCCACATGGCCCCACATCCACCTGTGTAGAATGAAATCCTGTCACAACTAATGATGTACCAAACTTTGGAGACGATTCTGGGGCCTCCCACCTTCTCTTCTCTCATCTCCTCAATAGAATAAAATAAAAATATTAAAGAAAAACAAAAACAAAAACTATACTGGGGAGACAAGTCACTACCATAGATGATTAGAATAGAAGACTGAACTCCATCCAATGGTTTGACAAGTATTTGTTGAGCACCTACAATGTGCAGGGTACTGTTCTGGATACTGGGCACACACCAGAGTACAAATGAAAGAGTACATGAGACACAGAGGAAAAAAAAAAAAGTCTCTCTTCCTATCTGGGAGGATGATCAAGGAAGAAAACGCTGGAAGTAATCTTGCAAAATGAAGTGGATGGTGGAAGAAGGCCTACCTGGCATGAAAAAGACCGCACGTGGAGAAGAGGGACCAGTGAACAGTCCCACTCAAGGGCACCATTCTTCTGCATGCCTGGAATGTATGGGGACACAGGGGACATCAAGGCTAGTCTTGGGTGGTAATACAGGGTGACCAGTGATCTTTCGTGCCACAGCAGGACTTAAGGTTCCCCTGTAGTTAGCTGAAGGAGAGTAACTTCAAAGAGCCTGAAACCCAGGAATGACATGATCTGATTCCCATTGCAAATATAATGTCCTGAATGGCTCTGATTTGCAAGCACTGCCTCTCCTTGCACCAGAGGCTTAAAAATGCAAAAACAAACAAACAAACAAACCCGATAAAGGCAGATTTAGCAACTGCACACAAATTTGTTTTAAAGAATAAGTTATATACAATTCTTCCCTGTTTTAAAGACAGCTAAAAACCATGAAGGGGGAAGAAAGAAAAGAGAATGTTGTTGTTTTTTTAATGTATTTTTATTTGTTTATTTTTAATTTTGACAGAGAGAGAGAGAGAGACAGAGACAGAGAGAGAACTGAACTGGGGGAGCTCCCAGTTCAGCATATGGTTCCGCACGGGCAGGGGCTGGGATTCGGTCCCCGGTCCCCAGCGCTGTAAAGTGAGCGCTTAACCCACTGAGCCATCCCGGCTTCCCCAAGAGAATGTTTTTTACAACCAAAAAACTAAGTGAGCAAAGAGGAGCTTCCCAAAGACAAACACTCCTAACTTAACAGGTCTGCTAGAACCGTTCGTTTTCCTCTCTGCTGGAACAGAAGTTGCGTGGCAAACACTTTTCACAGCCGTGTGGCCTGCTGCCACATCACACCTCAGGAGTCACACCACCCTCCCAACTTGGCTGCCTCGGCCCCCAGTGAATGAGTCAGCCTCTGACAGATTCAAGCAGGAGGAAGGGTGCATATTCTCACCGTGGCTGAGGGCTGCAGAAAAGGCTTTTCTTCCTGATAGTTTTACATTAATTTAATCATTCAACATTCCCAGAAGCCTTCAAACTGAGTGCTGAATTTCCCCATAACATGAAAGGTGATTTTAGATCCCCGTGGCTCAAACTTCTATATTAAACCTCCCATCTATTTATAGATAAGACACTCTACTCAGAAAATGGTATTCTGAATATACCCGTAATACACTGTTGCAGTGAGACTGCACTGCAATGTTATGGTTTCCATCCCAAATTCAATTATAAGCTTCTATATGGTGTATCCAGCTCATTGACCCCACTTTAAGTCTATAAACTACTCTAGCTCCAAATGAACTTGAATGCTTCAATACACACACAAACTCCAATTTAATCTCTGTACAATTATCTACCTTTCCAATAAAATTCTAAAGCTCATGATTATGTTGGTGGTATTCTTCATTACAGAAGCAAGCACAGTAAATGTTACTACCTTGAAGGCTGATGCTTCTATTAGTGAAACCACACATGAAATAGACAGGGAATTTTTGTCGATATACTGTTGCCAAGATGTTTAATTGCTACATTTTGAAATACTTCAAACATCTCCAGTCAGAATCAAAACCTAGACATGGGTTAAAAATTAGTCTTCTCTTTATGTACTATATAATTAATTCTGTTTATATAACATCCTAAAACAAGCAGAACTGATCTGTGCTATTGCAAGTCAGGTCAGTGATTATGCTTAGGCTGGGATGAATGGAGAGCTTTACAAAGTAGCTTCCAGGTACTGTTCATGCTTTGTTTCTTGATCTAGGTACGTTTGCACAGGTGTGTTTGTCTATGACAACTCATCATGCTGTAGGCCGGTGGTGTCCAGCCTTTTTCACAGGCCACACATAAAATACACTAACAATAGCGGATGAACATAAAGGTTGCAAAAAAAAAAAAAAAATCTCATAATTTTTAAAGAATTTTTGTTGGGCCTCATTCAAAGCCGACCCGGGTCACAGATTGGACATGCCTGCTGTATGCTAACAATGAACTTGCATAACTGTTCTTTATGGATGAGTCAACAAAAAGTTTTAAAACATTAAGGTAGAAGGCAAAATTTGGCTACTCTCACAAAGACCATAATAGGTCAAAACTACAATCCTATGTAGTATTTGAAAGAGTACTGATTTCACATGGACGGAAACCAGATCAATAAAAATAAGGAACTGCTAGCTTCTCCCTGGCCTGCTTTCACTCTCTTAAAGATCTCAAGCATCCTAACAGTGGCATACCTTGCATGGGAGACACCCAGGGCAGATCACTACTTAGCATTACCTCCTCCATAGGACAAAATTATGTCCAGTAACAATCAATCATCATTATATTCTTGAATCACTCTTTAGCTTTAAAACAACCATTTAAAAAGAATGTGCATCTTCAAGTTGCTTCTAAAACTGTAAAATAGTTCTATGAACTATAATATGCACTTCCCAAACAATATTGCACCAAGGAGTTTCATGCTTTCAGCTTTAAACTCTAATCCCACACAAAAACTCCAAATGGTCAGACAGTGATATAATTTAAGAAACTCTAGTACCATTTCTTTGTCTTAAAACTGCTAGTTTATTGAAAAGCTCTATTTAAACACACGAATATGTCCTACCATCAGGGTTAGAGCCATCATATGCCGAGAGCAAGCTCCAACAATTCTGAATTATTAGGAACTTACTGTCAAAGTGACATGCAAAGCTCAATCTATGGGTGTTAGGGCCACCTGTACCACAGAGAGTTCTGCAAATTAATTTCCATATGGAACACCATGTTTATTAAAAGGTAAGTTAAAAACAAAGTGTGCTAATCTAAGCGTGTATATAAACAACACACTTACATAATAATTTATAATTATTACTAGCAACGATTATTTAGAACTTAGACAAACAAAAGTTTTTTCCAGGAAGTATTTTATCACTGGCTTTGTTAAGAATTGCCCACACATTTGTGATAACCAAAAAAACAGACCTGCTAGAAATCAGTTTCATTGTTCTTAGTCTCTACAGACACGTACCACTTTGAATAGCTGTAGCTGGGAAGGACTGTCCCAGCGCTCCATTCCAGGGAGGCTGATGCAACTCAACCAAAAGCAAAAGAACCACACAAAGAAAAGGCTTCTGAACACACAAAATAAGTGCCCAAGTTCAGACATAAAAGCTCTTGTGTTTCACACATTAAGACAGCCCCTCAGACAATATTGAGAGAAAAGCAGGGTCTTCAACCTCAGCACTACCGACTACTTGGGCCAGATAATCCATTGTTGTGAGGTTGTCCTGTGCATTGCAGGATGTTTAGCAGCATCCCTGGGCTCTACCCACTACATGCCTGTACCACCCTCCCTTACCCTGCACACAAGATGTCACAACTGTCCCCAGGGAAGCAAAATTACCACCAGTTGAAAATCACTGGGGTAGAGATTAGAATGCCTTGTAAATCCTCAATAGTTTCTGTGACTTTAAGTGAAATAACATATAATGAAACCAATTTCAACATAAGCCAATTCAAGCTTGTCCAACCTGCATGTCCCAGGACAACTTTGAATGCAGCCCAACACAAATTTGTGAACATTCTTAAAACTTGATGAGATATTTTTGCAAATTTTTTTTAGCTTATCAGGTATCATTAGTGTATTTTATATGTGGCACAATTCCTCTTCCAATGTGTCCCAGTGAAGTCAAAAGGTTAGACATCCCTGGAATTAATATAAATGAGAATTAAGTCCCTACAAGTAGCAGTACCCAACCTCTTTGGCATCAGGGACTTGGTTTCATGGAAGACAATTTTTCCATGGGAGGAACGGTTTCAAGATGATTCAAGCACATTTATTGTGTACTTTATTTCCATTGTTATTATTGCATTGTAATATAGGAAACAATTATACAACTCATTTGCCATTATGAAGCCTGCCACTGGATAGCTTGTCATTTGTCACTCACTGACAGGGTTTTGATGAGTCTGCAAGCAATTGATTTACGATGGTCTCTGTGCAGTCAAACCTCTCTGTTGATGTTAATCTATATTTGCAGCCACTCCCCAGTGCTAACACCACAGCCTCAGCTCCACCTCAGATCATCAGGCATGAGATTCTCATAAGGAGCATGCACTTAGATTCCTCACATACAGTTCACCTGGGGTTTATGCTCCTATGAGAATCTAATGCCATCACTGACCTAACAGGTGGTAATACGAATGATGGGGAGCAGCTATCAATACAGATGAAGCTTTGCTGGTTCACCTTCTGTTCACCTCTTACTGTGCAGCCCAGTTGCTCACTATGGGCCACAGACCTGGACCCAGAGTGGTCCATGGCCTGGGGCGACCACTGCGCTACATCATCTCATCAACGTTATAATGAAACGATGTTGAACTAAACCATGTTATTTGAGGATATTCAAGGACCTGCTATCCACAATTGCCTTGTGGAAGATGACATTTTTATATAGTATCTTCATAATTTCTAACATGTACATCTAGTTCTTATTCAGACACAAACTTAAATACACAATGTACATTAAAGACAAAAGGCAGGAACAATGCTTTGGTGAGAAAGTACACCACCCAAGAGTGTCTGCAGCCCTCTCAAATTACTTTTTCTTTATTTTTTACTTATTTGCAAATATTTCCCTAACAAAGAAAAAAAATTAACATCTTTCGAAAAAGGTCATTTGAGACCATGATTTTCTACAAGTGTGAAAATAAATGGTCCATTTAAAGAAAATATTTCTGGTCCGCCCCTTGGGATCACTTATTTTTCATACAATTCTAACTTTACATAGTTTCTCCAGGTCAAACCAGAATGGAAGCAGCAAATCTGAATAGCAACAGTAAGGCAAGCATCCAGTCCTCATGGCCTCAATGAGAGCCACATCAACACTGTGCCAGAACCAGGGATTCAGAGGCAGGAAACCTGGATTTGAATCTGTTCCATCACTTTTGCATTCTGAGACCTCAACCAAATCACTTCCCAAGATGCCAGTTTTTATTTATGAAATGGAGGGTTATGCTGCTGTGTGCACTAACTCATTTGAAATACATGGATGTTGATACACAAATGTCAAATATATCATCTTTATTGTGGGATTATACACATCATGATTCTCAACCAGACATAACGATAGGCTTTACCAGCAGGAGTCTTTTCACTGGAAATAGCCCTAGGGCTGGTTCCAGTAGTATCACAGCAGATTCCAAAAGACAATGAAAGGGTATGAAACAGATACAAAAAGCAAGGATGGGGAGCCAGACAGCCTGGGTTCTGATCCCACAGGATGACATTGGACAGCTTTCTTGACTTCTTCATGCCTCAGTCTCCGTAAACTAGTAGGATAATAGTAGCACAGTCACTTCTCATTATTCACAGTAGTTATATTCTATAAAGTCACCACAAACACTGATTTAGTGAATACTGAACCAGGGCTTCAAGGGAAAATACAGGGTTAGGTTCCCGCTATCCTCTGGTCAAAACATTTTTGTCAACTGATCATAAGCATGTTTTATATGTGTTTCTCTACTGACACTTTAATACATAATGTCAATTTATTAACGTTGCACTCACAGCCATAACACTGTAACTCATGCTTGAAGAAGCGTATCTAACACACATGTTTTCCTCCATATGGCATATTATAACCTTCCTTCATTTAGGAACACTAGACAGCATTTTAACACTATGTTTAGAGATCATTTAAACTATGAAATTACAAAAACAAAAACCTCAAACATGTCCCCAAAGTGGTACTAATGGGACCACGCAGGGCACTTATTTGAAGGACACTTATTTAAAGTCCAAGACTTGAAACAAGAAGGTGGAGTCACCTTGTTCGACCTTAACTAGAAAGTGTCCATCAGACAACTCAGATTTTCTCCAGACAACCCAGATTTTCTCCAGACAACCTGTGTATATAGCTCATGAGTGGTCACAAAAGCACGGTTAACTACTGATTTCAACATTACAAATAAATTTTAAGAAGTAGGCAAATTTGCAAATACAGAATAAATACACAAATAGTGAAGATCAACTTTATCTGTCTCAGAGTAGTTCTGGTGCTTTAGTGAATTAACATAGGCGTACCTCAGAGACATTGCAGGCTCAGTTCCAGATCACTGCAATAAAGCGAGTATCACAATAAAGTCCATCATGCACATTATTTGGTTTCCAACAAATGCATATAAAAGCTGTTTATGTTTAGACTGTATTTTAGCAGGTTGGCAACAGCATTGTGTCTAAAAAATGTACATACCAGGGAAGCCAGGATGGCTCAGTGGGTTAAGCGCTCACTTTGTAGCCCAGGGGACCGAGGATCGAATCCCGGCCCCAGCCTGTGCGGACCCATATGCTGACCTGGGGAGTGCCCCCAGCTCGGTTCTCACCGGGGTGAGACCCCGGCCCAGTTCCTGCCCTGTGCAGCCCCGCCCACCTGTGGAATGAAACTATGTGGAAAAACCAATGATGTGCAACTATGGAGACTGTTCTGGGCCCTCCCCAGTCTCTCTATCTCTGTCTCTGTATCTCTTTCTCTCTATCAAAAACAATAAAAATAAATCTTTAAAAAAAATGTACATACCTTAATTTAAATCTACTTCATTGCTAAAAAGTGATAACCATCATTTAAGCCCTCAGCAAGTCATAATTTTTTGATGCTGGAGGGTCTTGCCTTGATGGTGATAAAAACGCAGTATTTGTGAAGTACAAGAAAATAAGGTGTGCCCATACAGCACTTGTTCCCAACCCTTTTCCACTTGTGTACCCCTTTTAAATCCATGTCTAAATTGTAACCCTTGTTTTTAAAATAGCTGTTTTTAAATACTGATACTTTTGTTCAGTGCCTATCTTAATGTAAAATAGTGGAAATGAGGTAACAAGTTCGGAAATAAAAATTATTACACCCAAAGCACAAACCACAGATTTAATTTTATAATATTTATAACACCATTAAATATTACTTTTACTTTTCACATCCCTCTGAATGGCCCAGTGTGTACTCCCATGGTACGCATACCTCCACGTGGGAATCGGCGCTATGCAGTGAAAGCACTGAGAACACTGCCTTCCTAGCACATAGTGAGCACTTAGCCATTGTTACTTATTACTGGGGAGTCAAATGGCAGTAAAATATTACATGGTGTAAAAAACATAAAGTTATTAAAAAAAAAAAAGGTAGTAATAGAGAGCCACAGAGGCAGGAATACGGCATGATAGAAATCAAAACTCATACAAACTTCTTTCCTAAAGCAAACCCTCAATCTATCTTCCTTCCTTTTCACCAAAAGGTTATACTCCCCATGCCAGATCTATCTTTGTGCTCTCAAAGGCATGAGAAGGAGGGAGGGAGGGCAGGCACAGGGGAAAAGCCGGGACTTCTCACTCCGTTTTCATTTGCCCATCTCCTCCACTGCTGCAGCTCCCGCCACCCCCACCCCCCGCCCCCTTCTTATTTCTCATAAAACACCACTAACTCCCATCTCCCCTGCAGCTCTAAGGTGGTACATCTTCCCGTGGCTGTGAATCTTTGGGTTACTGCATACTCTTTTGGTATCTCACCTCTTTCATCATCTATATACCCAATTTTCTGTCTACGTTCTCTGTCTAAAATGTCTAGCCCAGTTCTTCTGACATCCTACTAAACACTGGTTCCAGAAGGATGCTCCACCCTGCAATTCTTTTGCCAAGAACCCCCCCCCCACAAACACACATGCAAACATACAACCCCTCCCACAAATATCACCTGTCATACTGACTTTAGCTTCTTTGAACTGAGAGCTGATAAAAGGTGTTTTGCTGTTGTTTTCTAATTCACTGCTGCAGAAAAACATAAGTGTACTTATATTAGAACATAAGCTTTTTATCACATTGCCTCTGACACCTTTCAACATGGGCTATAAGCTGCCCTGCACCAGTCATTCCCTCCACTTAAGCATATCCTTTTTAAAAACTAAGCATTACTCTCAACTCATAAATACCTTGACTTATAAAATGAAATCCAAATGCAGCCTATGGCATATATCCAATTTACTCTCACAGTCAGCACCAGCCACTCCTGACTGCTGACAGCAACCTGCGGAATCACTACCCATTAATTCTGAAGCAACTTCCATTCTCTGTTCTTTCCATTACTTCTAATCCCAGTACAGAAAAAGGGAACGCTTGACTATAATGTCAGGTAGGCATAAAAGAGGAATAAATGAGTTCATCTGGATAAAAATGCAACAGTGAACAAGATTCTGATAAGTGAATCAGTGAAGCAGGACTACGAGGAACGCTCACTGAGTCACTGAAATCACGTTCTCTTCTCCCTGGACACACAGCTAGAAAGCGCTTCCCAGCAAGGCGTGGCCAGGTGACTAGCTCTAGGCAATGGAATATGAACGGAAAGTGACACTTAACCACGGCCAGTCAGGGCCAGTCAAAAAACTCCTCCCATGCTGGCTCCTGTCTGTTCCTCACTTCCAGTGGGTTGGTATGACCATTATTGCAAGGCAATCTTGGAGGCCCTACATTCAGAAGGTCAGGACCCATTTAGCCTTGGTTAAGATTTCTTAAAAGGGGTCATTTCTCCCCACCCACCACTACCAGGATAAAACCATGAAGACGAGACACTTCTACTGGGTGCAAGATAACTATAGATACACACATACACATGAAGGTCCTTTGGTTACAGAAAGTCACTAATGTACATGTGCCTTTCAAACAAGCTGGTCAGACATCTGGTCAAGGTACCAAGGTGTTATATGAATTAATCCCCGGCATGCTTCTTGCAGGATCTCTAAAATGAGACCCACTAGGGCGAGGGGCTCAGGAATAAGTACCTGTTGTTCCTGGTTCCACGTTTCCCGTCAGGGAGAACAGCACCGTGCTACCACCACTTCGTAGCATAATAACCAAGATTCAGAGGTCAGAAAGAGCGCTGACACCCACATCTTCTAGGCCAAAGCTACTCAAAGTGGACGGGGGGGTGCAGTCCACAGAGTGTGTCTGGTTTGCAAGGAGATAAGTACCAAAATTGAGGGTGTTCTGAAAACTGTTATAGAACTCTGATAAGGTAATTGTTTTTTTAATGTAATAGTAAAATTAAAGGCTTATTTTGGAGTTCTGTTTATTTATTTTATTTTTCTAGCAATTGATATTTACTGTACTAGACCATGATGGCTTAGAATTTTTAAAAACTGTTCTGTTTTCCCAGGCACCCTGAGTCCCCAAACTCTGCAGCCAAATTCTGAAGGTTACCATAACTCCTTGCCCCATCCTTCCTGCCTCACCCTCACCTGGGTTCTCTTCAATCCTCCTGGCTCAGCAACTCCTACCCTTCTTTCAAGGTGTGTGTGTGGTGGTGGGGTGGGGGGGGAGTCTGTCATTAAATGAGTGGTAGTGAACTATACATGAGCCTATATAATGCATGAGCTGTGAACACTGATGCTTGTAAGCCAAGTTTGTCCAACCTGTGGCCCGCAGGCCACGAGGTCTAGGACAGCTTTGAATGCAACCCAACACAAATTCATAAACTTTCATAAAGTATTATATATATATATATGTGTGTGTGTGTATTTGTTAGCTCATTAGCTATTGCTTTAGTGTATTTTATGTGTGGCCCAAGACAATTCTTCTTTTAATGTGGCCCTGCTATAAACCATCTTGAGTCTCAGACCAAAACAAAGAGTTAAGTGAATGATCAGTCATCCGACAACACAGCAAAAATAAGCTCTAGTCCCAGAAAATGGCCAGCCTCACCTACATTAATTAATCTAAGCAAGAGCCTCAACCTGACAGATGCTGTCTATCCGTCATTCTAAACCTGAAAGGCAAAGTGAAATGGCTTTCGCCTCTCTCCTCTAGGGATGCACGTACCTAGAGAAATCCCACATTGGCTTGGGGAGAAACGAGGTTATTTAGTCATCTGTGTGTGGCATCAAGTATGATGAAGTAGTATGGGAAGGGAATGGGATGTGGAGACAGCATTAGCCCTGCCAAGCAGGACCGACTGAATTGCCCATTACAAGGGAGTCCTGAGCTAGTTGGAGAAAAGGACTTCCACACACACCCTCCTTGAAGCTGAATGAGAAGAACAGATGGCAATGATCCCAACGACATAAGAGCAGAATGAAGGAAGGAAAGGTGGAGGTGAAGAGCAGACTCATGCAGCACCAACCCTCCTCGGTGTGGGTATGCTGGGGCTTGGTTGTAGGTCTGGGTTGCAGGCAGAACACATTTAGAATTTCCAGGGATACAAGGACAATAACTTTAACATACAGCCACCTAAGCATCTTTCATAGTTAATAAGATATGTCATCAGTGAGATAAAAAAGGTAGGGAAACTTGGGGGACATCCATGCATGAGTGTTCTAGTAAGTTTCTGCATTTCCCTGGATATTTGAAATACCTCAAAAATTGTAAATATTGTTTCCAAGTAAAGCCAGAAAACAGACACAAGATGCTGTTTTGAAGCCTGCCATGAACTGGGAATTTTGATTAGATCCAGTGAAACCAGCCACGCCTTGTAAAGACAACTGTTCTGCTGTTCGATGTCTGGCCAATGACGGGACAAGCAGCTGCCCACAGCCCTGGCCTCTGCCCCTGCAGGGCCACGTTTCACCTCTCCCTTGGGCCTGGAGGGAAGCAGGTTGACTCTACATGCTCCTGTATCAACAATGCGCAGTGGCCATATATTAGAATGCAGCCTTATGAACTCCAAAGCACTTCTTGGGCTCTGAGAAAGAGAACTGTGATGGTGTACCAACGTGCTCCACAGGCAAAGGGCCAGCAAGGTGACCAATGTTCCTCAGCTGACAATCTTCCCAAAGCCTGTGGCCCTGATTAAGCTGGCCCAAGTGCCTATTCCTGCCCCACTCTTCCTGCCTCACTAGCTGTGCACCTGACTTAGCCACACTGCACACAGACAGGTCAGGCACTGGTATCTCATAAGACATGACTAACATCCTGGGGATCACAGGAAGAAATCTTACCGCAGGCAGTGAAGGTGTTTCATTTTCATCATTCCTAAGCCCTGCTGTCTAAATCCCCATTTCTCTTACACCACTTCCAGCTTCCAAGATTATTCACCTTGGAAGCCAACAGGAAAAATGTCATTAACCTTAAATCTCATTACCTGAATTTCTTGATTAATACATTTCACTGTACTACGAAGATAAAAACACTGGTCATTCACTGCATAATGACATTTTGGTCAATGGATCACACTTATGACAATGGTCCCATAAGATGGTAATAGAGCCCAAAACTTCCCACAACTAGTGACATGGTAGCCAGCATAATATAGTGCAACACCTTGTTCGTATGTTTGTGGTGATGCTGGTGGAAACAAACCTGCTGCAGTGCCAGTTGTAGGAAAAGTATAGCACCTACGATTGTGTACAGTATGTAATACTCAAGGATAAATGACTATGTTACCGGTTTATGTATTTACTATAATTTCTATCATTTAGAGTATACCCTTTCTACTTATACAAAGTTTGCTGTAAAACAGTATGCCACGTTACACTGGCTGTAGCCTCATAGATCTCGTGTTTACCACACCTCTCCATTGCATCAGGTTCTCCTGCGCCCGATTTAGTGTCACATTGTTTTGTACAGTAACATGTTGTGCAGGCTTGTGGCCTAAGACCAGTAGGCTGACACATTACATGGGTATGTACTAGGCTATACTACACCTAGGTTTCTGTAAGTACACTCTATGATGCTTGAATAATGATGAGATTGTCTCATGATGCATGTCTTGGAACACAGCCCCCTCATGAAGAGAAGCATGCCTCTAAAATGAAATAAACTTTTTCTACTTAAACCTCTTCTCCATTATTCATTCGTTCAGCTCAGCATGGTGCCCTGTGCCAGGTTCTGTGCTGCCACTGGTGGTATAAATAAAGAGCAACAGGGTCTAGCAGATCCATAGTAAGTAAAAGGCATTCCAATTTCATTCTGCACTTTTGCCACTTTGGCAGTTTATGTTTGTATGATGTACTTAAGGGAGTAGCTTTGCTTTTACTTTTTAATTTTACCATGAACACAGCATCTTGCTCTTCTAATCGTATGTCAAGAAATGAAGCC
>PVKE010016711.1:0-31672 GCA_004027555.1 Craseonycteris thonglongyai | reverse complement strand
AAAAAAAAAAAATTTAAAAAAAAAAAAAAAAAAAAAGAAACAAAAAATTTAACTCACTACCCTGTTAATTCCACTATCAGCAGTTTATCTTTAGGAAAGAATTCCCCAGAAATTACTATGAAATTAGTAGTGTACCTTTTGAGAGTACTTATAATTCTAATATCTACTCCACCCAATAACTAATTTCAGTGGTTTCAATGCCTGCACTACTATAACATTTCTGCCCCAAAGTTCTATGTTAAAAAAAAAAAGAGCAGTTTAAATGTAGACCTTTATTACTTCTTAACTGCTCTGCAATTCTTTACAGATCATGGCATGGTAAAAGTGCTATTTCTTGATATAATAATTATAAAAACAGATTCAATACACTGTAAAGTGAACCAAATGCAACATTAAAGATATGCCTTTGAATGTAAAATTCCAAAAACAATTAGCATGGGATCAATGTCTATCATTTTTACTGGGTATAGATATAACCTGTACATCACCTACTTTCACCAGGGATTTCAACAGCTCCAATTACAACATCAAGAGAAATTAGAAATGACAAGGGAAATATACCTTCATAATTCATAAAGTCTACCTTCAGACTCTTCCTGGCATATAAAAGGATATCATATAACCATTAATTATTTTTAATTTAACCCAAAATGGTTTTTATCCTCCCAGCAATCTTTAACAGAATATTATGACATTTCATATAAGGTCAATGGAGATGTGGAAAGAACTTTAGAAGCCTTAAGAAAGTTCACCCGGGGAAGCCGGGATGGCTCAGTAGGTTAAGCACTCACTTTGCAGCGGCAGGGACCCAGGATCAAATCCCGGCCCCAGCCAGCCCCTACGGACCCATATGCTGAACTGGGGAGTGCCCCCAGCTCAGTTCTCTTCTCTCTCTTTCTCTCTCTCTGTCAAAAAAAAAAAAACTAAAAAAAAAAACACAGAAAGTTCACCTAAAACCAACAACAAACACAATACCTGTTTCAATTTATTAGGCGAAACCCACTGTATATATGATTTCATTGGTTCTCTAATTATCTAAAAGTGGAAGCAATATTTTAAAATTATGGTTTGCCTATGGCCATTATAAACAATGTAGGTCATCTAGAAAAGCAGTCCTCAATATTTTTGGCACTAGGGACTGGTTTCGTGGAAGGCAATTCTTCCACAGATTGGGGGGATGGAGTGATAGGGGGGATGATATGGTTTTGGGATGATTCAAGCACATCACATTTACTGTGCACTTTATTTTCTATTATTATTACGTCATAATATATAATAAAATAATTATACAACTCACCATAATGCAGAATCAGTGGGAACCCTGAGCTTCTTTTCCTGCAACTAAACAGTCCCATCTAAGACTAGTGTAGTGCAGGAAATTGGCGAGGACAGAAGTGGTAAGTAAAATAATAAGACGGGCCATGTGTGGACTAAAGTAAGTGTTGAATTCTGTCTTAAAGCCTGCCACCAGATGCAGCTGTTACAATTGAAGTATATCAACTCGTTAGCCGCTATAAAACCTGCCACCAGATGCAGTTTAATGGTCACTTGCCATTCATTGATAGGGCTTAGATATGAGTCTGCAAGAATTCATTTATTATGGCCTCTGCAGTCAAACCTCTGTTAGTCTATTTGCAGCTGCTCCCCAGCACTAGCATCACTGCCTTGGCTCCAACTCAGATCACTAGATTCTCATAAGGAGCACGCAACCCTAAGTCCCTTGCATGTGCAGTTCACAATAGGGTTCGCACTCGTATGAGAATCCAATGCCGCTACTGATCTGACAGGAGGCAGAGCTCAGGCGATAATGTGAGCGATGAGGAGCAGCTGTAAATACAGATGAAGCTTCACTTTCCCGTCCGCCACTAACCTCTGGTATGGTCCATGGCTGGGGTGTGGGGGACCACTGATTGAAAATATATAAAGAACTCTCAAAACTCAACAATAAAAAAAACAATAAGATGGTGATGGAAAGAAAAATAAATAATTTTTAAAAATCAAACAATTCAATTAAAAAATGTCAAAATATATGAATATATTTCACCAAAGAAGATCTCCAGGTGGCAAATAAGCATATAAGATGTTCAAATCATTAGCTATCAGGAAAACAAAAATTAAAACGATGAGATATTGTTACATAACTATCAAAATGGCTAAAATAAAAATACTAACAACCACCAAATGATGGTGAGGATGCAAAGAAACTGGATCATTCATACACTGATGACAATGTTAAATGTTACTCTAGAAATTAGGTTGGCAGTTTCTTCTAAGACTAAACATGCCATTACCACACAATTCATCAACTGTACTACTGAACATTTTTCTCAATGAAATGAAAACATGTTCATACAAAAACCTGTACACAAATGTTCATAGCACTTTTACTCCTAAAAGCCAAAAGCTAGAATAACTTCAGATGACCTCCAACACATTAATGGTTAAACTAACTATGGTATATACATACCATAGAATACTATTCAATAATAAAAAGGAATAAAATAATGATATATTCATTAACTTGGATGAATCTTCAGGAAATCACACTAAGTGAAAAGAAACAATCCCAAAAGTCTACATACTATACAATTCTATTTACATAACATTTTAGAAATGACAAAATTTTAAAAACAAAGGAAAGATTAGTAGTTGGCAAAGGTTGGAGGCAGAGCGGCCAGGAAGGAGATGGGTATGCTATAAAAGGGCCACAGGAGAGATTCTTGTGGAGTTGGAACTGTTCAGTATCTTGACTGTAGTGGTGTATATACAGGAACCTACACAGGTGATAAAAAAGGTAGAGAACTTAATATACACACATACACACACAAGTACTAGTAAAAATGGGGACATTTGGAATATGTCCTTATAGAAATATAGAATTCTTTTGAAAACAAAAAATATGAAAAACAAACACTGGTGAAACCTGAATACTATTGGTGGATTATATCAACATCAAATCAATATCCTGTCTGTGATATTAGGTGCTTTTATAATACAAAACGTTACCATTTGCAAAACCAGGCAAAACATACAAGGGATCTCTTCGTATTTCTTTTTTTTACAGTGGGGAGAGATAATTTTATTAAGAGTAAAACCAAGAGAAAAAAAATACATTTCCAAGACATGGAAGCAGGACTCAAGCAAGAGGTGACTCAAAATGGCCAATTACAAGGGACTGAGGAAAGAAAGTACATTTCTAAGAGGTGGAAGCAGGCCTTGAGCAAGAGGAGGTAGCTCAAAATGACCTCTCTCCATGTTTTTTAAATTCCATGTGAATACAGATTACTTCAATAAAAATTTTCTATAATGAAAAAAACAGGGAAAGCTGGGATGGCTCAGTGGGTTAAGCGCTCGCTTTGAAGCCCCGGGGACCGAGGATCAAATCCCGACCCCGGCCTATGCGGACCCACATGCTGAACTGGGGTGTGCCCCCAGTTCAGTTCTTGCCGGTGCAGCCCCATGCCCACCTGTGGAGTGAAACATGGAAAACTAATGTCGACTATGGAGGCTGCTCTGGGCCCTCCCCCTTCTCTCTGTCTCTCTCTGTCTCTGTTTCTGTCAAAAATCAATAAAAAATAAAAATCTTAAAAAAAAAAACAAAAAAACAATGGGGATGTTGGCATAATTCAACAGGTTGAGCGCTTGCCTTACAACCATGAGGTCCATGGATCAAATCCTGGCCCTGGCCTGTGCAAACCCATATGCTGAAATGCAGCACAACTAGTAACTACCAGAATGCAGGAGGCCCCCAGTTCGATTCCCAACCTGCACAGCTCCCAATCCACCTGTGTGGAATAAAACTATGTCACAGCTAAAGATGTACAAATATAAATATGGAGAATGCTCTGGGCCCTTCCTCCTTCTCTGTCTCTCTCACCTTCTCTCAAACAATAAATCTTAAAAAAAAAAAAAAGGGGGGGAAGCCAGGATGGCTCAGTGGGTTAAGCGCTCACTTTGCAGCGCCGGGGACTGAGGTTCGAATCCCGGCCCCGGCCCGTGCGGACCCATGTGCTGAACTGGGGAGGAGTTCCCCCAGTTCAGTTCTCTCTCTGTCTCTGTATCTCTCTCTCTCTGTCAAAACCAATAAAAAAATTAAAAAAAAAAAAGAATGGAGATGTATCTACATGCTCATGACAAGACGTTCTTAACGTATTAAAACCAAGATATTGAATAATACAGATGAAGGCTGTCAAGAAAAAAAATCCATCCATAAATGCCTGTATTTTTCATATTACATGGCTGGATACTTTCCGACAGCCCTTGTATTTCAGGCCACTTGCAATAACAAAAGATTTACAAAGAAAATTCTGGAATGCTGGATAGTTCAATAGGCCGAACACTCGCCTTACAACTGCGAGGTCCAGGAATCAAATCCCGACCCTGGACTGTGCAAACCCACATGCTAAATTGCAGTGCCACCTCCCATGAAGGAGGACCCCAGTTTGGTTCTGCCCTGTGCAGCCCCATATTCACCTGTGTGGAATGAAACTATGTCAAAACTAATGATGTACAACTATGGAGAGACTGCTCTGCCTTCTCCCTACCCGCCTTCTCTCTCTCTCTCGTGCACATGCCCCCTCTCAAAAAAAAAAAGAAAAAGAAAAAAAATTCTAATAGAATATGAAGAGTAAAAATTAGGTAGTATATGAGAGGTGAAAGAAATAGACTCTTACATTCTATTTTTAAATTTGACTTTTTTTTACCATGAATATTACTTTTCTAACTAAAAAGATTAGTAATAATTTCTTCAAAAGGCTGCATTAGAGATCATTTAAAAAGTTTCAGAAACAACTATTCAATGAAAATCAAACCCACCACCAGAAGAGGTGACATCTCCTTTCATTGGGTTTCCCTGAAAACCAGAAGTTGGAAAGGAAACATTTATATCCCTGACAAAAGACAGGCAACTAAAAGTAACAATGTAATAGTTATACCACTTAATAGTGAAGGTACAAAGATACTGATAATATTGCACAAATTAAATTCTGTGATTATCAAAAAAAAAAGGATCAAATTTCCAATTAAACAAAAACAGAAACTGTCAACACTAGTCAATGTCCTTATCAATTAAGCAAGAAAAGTTCTGAAATAGAGACAAAAGCAATAGTGCAAAGAAGGTTCTCAAAACTCGTAGTCCTTTCAAATTGCATTTGACATATAATACCGTAGGCATCACTTACTGAGCACCTACTTCAGAACTAGCTGCTTCAAATAAATTATCTTTTGGGGATGCAAGGATGGCTCAGCCGGTTGAGCATTTTACCTACCGGTAATAGACCTAAAGTCCGAGGATCGAGTCCTAGCACATGTGGACCCATATGCTGAGCTAGGGTGTGCTTCCCATTGAGGAGACCCCCAGGCCTGGTTGCTGCCATGCAGTTCCCACCCTGCACCTGCACTTCCCACCCTACATGGCCACCCACACCCACCTGTGTGGAATGAAATTACAGTGACACCTTGGAATTCAAACTTAATCTGTCCCAGAACACTGTTCAAGTTCCAAGACGAGTGGGCATTAGGAAAAAGCTAAGGGCATACAGTCGATACATCCCACACGAACAACATGTTGGCATTCAGATTCCAAAGCAGCGTTCAGATTCCAAGGCAAAATTTGCTTGATTTTTTTCATTCGAATTCCAAGTTGTTCAAGTTTTAGATAGTTCTGATACCAAGGTATCACTGTATGTCGAACACTAATGATGTGCAACTATGGAAACTGCTCTGGGTCCTCTTCCTTCTCTCTCTGTCTCTACCTCTTAAGTTTTGAAATTTGGTACAATTGAGGATAAAAGCTGAGATTTCACACATCATCTTCCTAAACCTAAAATTTACTCCCTCCCCATCTCTTTAATAGCACCATTCATTCTTTTATTCTATACATGTGAGTGTCTCATAAAAAGAAGGCACCATGCTACACACTGTTAAGATGAAAAGATGAAATCAAACCAGCAAGATAAAGGTATGAACCAGTGTGAAGCATGGCACCACTAAAAATTCAGTTTAGCTGAACCCAGGTCATCCTGGGTATAGCATATGAGATTTGGAAAGGTCAGGATGGGAGTCCTATTGAAGAGGACACTGGGTTTTATTTATTTTTGGTAGGCAAATGGGGAGAGAAATAAGGCATTAAAGATAAATCTTTAACCAGAGATCTAGTATTTCTCATTTTCAAAGTCAAAGGTAACTTTGTATTAGACTGGAAAGAAAACCTGTATGAAGACCAGTGATAAAGACCTCGTAAGTAGAATGGAAATGAAGAAATAAAAGTGATGGAATACGTATAATTTAGAACATAAAAATTCAACTCTATAGCATGGCATACAAAGCATTCAAATGTGCTTTTTATTTTTCAAGATTTATTTTATTGTTTTGAGAGGTGAGAGAGAACAAGAGAAAGAGAGACAATGGGGGAGGGTCAGAGCAGTCTCCATAATTTTACATCATTAGTTGTTAACAGTTTCATTACACACAGATGGATATGGAGCTGCACCGGGTGGGAACTGAACTGAGGGCCTTGGCATGGGAGGTAAGAACCTTTACCACCATCATCCCAGTGGTTGCAGTTGTGCCGCAGTTCAGCATATGGGTTTCCCAGGGCCTCATGATTACAAGGCAATCACCCAAACTGAGCTATCCCAGCATCTCCTGTCTCTCTATTTCTACTGCTGACTCCACTCAAGTACAATTCACCATGAAATATTTAAGTGAGGGGTAAAATAAACAACTGTGGGGAAGCCGGGATGGCTCAGTGGGTTGAGCCCTCACTTTGCAGCCCCGGGGACCAAGGATCGAATCCCGGCCCCAGCCCGTGTGGACCCATATGCTGAACTGGGGAGTGCCTCCAGTTCAGTTCTCACCAGGGTGAAACACCCGCCCACCTGTGGAATGAAACTATGTGGAAAAACCATTGATGTGCAACTATGGAGACTGTTCTGGGCTCTCCCCCTTCTCTCTGTCTCTGTATCTCTCTCTCACTCTCTGTCAAAAGCAATAAAAATAAATCTTTAAAAAAAATTAAATAAGTAAATAAATAGATAAGAATGAACAACTGCTGCAAATTAGCCTAGTGAGAAAACCAGGAGTTACTTTAGGCCCAAGCAAAAGTGTCAGAGACATTCAGAAGTCACTAAAGAAAGCCAAGAGTACCTGGATAATTCTATGATTTCAAGGATTTCGGTCCTGTTACCACCAATCTCAAGTGCCTTGAAGGTTGACCTGTCTGTCTTCTATAACCTCTCTTTTTACTAAAAAGCTATGAAGACCCAATGAGACAACACAGAGCAAAGCATTTAATAAACTAAGGTATCATCCGTTTAAATTTGGAGGTCTGGGGACCAACCTTTCTTCACAACTTTATCTAGCACCTAAAATGTACAAAAGCACTATACACTATATGCACACTGGCAGAAATACGGTATCAACTCCATTAAATATAAAAGCACCACTGGGAAGCCGGGATGGGTCAGTGGGTTAAGTGCTCACTTTGCAGCCTCGGGGACCGAGGATTGAATCCTGGCCCCGGCCCCTGTGGACCCATACGCTGAATTGGGGAGTGCCCCCAGTTCAGTTCTCACCAGGGTGAGACCCTGGCCCATTTCCTGCCCTGTGCAGCCCCACCCACCTGTGGAATGAAACTATGTGGAAAAACCAATGATGTGCAACTATGGAGACTGTTCTGGGCCCTCCCCCTTCTCTCTGTCTCTGTCTTTGTATCTCTCTCTGTCAAAAACAATAAAAAAATAAATAAATCCTTAAAAGCACCAGGTCAGGATTATTAAATATAAAGACAATCATTTTACATCACTTTATGCAAAGAAAATAATTGAAGAGCACATGAGAGTAAATTAAAGAGGCTGATCATTCATGATGGGAGGCAAATAGTGTGCTTATAGCTAAATACCGGTACACAAAATGACAATATGATCTTGAATTGTGCCTTTCTCTAATTCCAGACATGAGGTTTACAACCCTAGTAACTACTTACTCTCACCAAGAGAATCTTATTCTATCACAATATTACAGACAAAATAAAAGACAAACAGCATTTGCTAAGAATTTTCTAAAATTTCCAGCCCTAAGCAGCATAGGACCTAATATAACAGAGCAAGTGTACTGTACCATACTACTGCAACATATCAACTGAATAGTCTAACTACATCAATAGCACGTAGCTATATACAATTTTTAATTATACCTTTCCCAAGCTATACTATTCAGCTAAATTTGCATTCTGAGATTGATTCTCCGTTTTTAAATCCTCAGTTTAAAAGTATCAAAGATGAGAAGTTGGGATGACTCATCAGGTTACGCACTCACTTTGTAGCCCTGGGGACCAAGGATCAAATCCCAGGACCGAGGATCAAATCCCGGCCCCAGGGGAAGCCGGGATGGCTCAGTGGGTTGGGCGCTCACTTTGCAGTGCCGGGGATCGGGTCCCGGTCCCGGTCCCGGTCCCGGTCCCGGCCCCGGCCCCGGCCCCGGCCCCGGCCCCGGCCCCGGCCCCGGCCCCGGCCCCGGCCCCGGCCCCGGCCCCGGCCCGTGCGGAGCCATGTGCTGGGCTGGGAGCTCCCCCAGTTCAGTTCTCTCTCTGTCTCTGTGTGTGTGTCTCTCTCTCTGTCAAAAATAAAAATAAAGAAAATAAAAAATAAAAAAAATAAAAAATAAAAAAAAATCCCGGCCCCAGCCCACGCGGACCCATATGCTGAACTGGGGTGTGCTTCCTATGCGGGAGAGACCCGCAAGCTCGGTTCTCACCCTCACCCCTCATTAGGCCCCTGGCTCGAGGGGGCGTGCCTCCCATGTGGGAGGCCCCCAGCCCAGTTCCTGCCCTGCACAGGCCCTGCCCATGTGGAAAGCTGATGACAGACCAAAAAACCATAGAGGCTGCTCTGGGCCCTCCCCCTTCTCTCTGTCTCTCTCTCTCTGTCAAAAACAATAAAATAAATCTTTAAAAAATAAAAAATAAAAGTATCAAAGGTTAGAGATGCCAGGATAGCTCAACAGGCTGAGCGCTTGCCTTGCAACCATGAGGTCCACAGATCAAATCCCAGCCCCAACCCCTGCAAACCAATATGCTTAACTATGGGCACAACTGGTATCCAATGAGGTTGGTGATGAATGGCAGTGAAGGTTCTCGCCTCCCATGTGGACGCCCGCAGTTCATTCCTGCCCTGTGTGGCCCTGACATCCACCTATGTGGAATGAAACTATGTTACAACTAATGATGTACAACAATGGAGACTGCTCTGGGCCCTTCCCCCTTCTCTCAGTCTGTTTCTCTCTCTCACCTTCTCTCAAACAATAGAATAAATCTTAAAAAAAGAAAGTATCAAAGGTGAAAATCATAGCAATAGATTTCAAACACAACCTTGACTCCAAGGTTTAAAATAAATTAAAGATACTTGCTACTTCAAGCACATAAAGTCTTTGAACAATTTAGATTTTCTGCTTGAAAAAAATGTTTACTAACTCCTCTTTTAGATACATAACATACTGTCAACTCCCTTTTAGGTACATAAAAAAATGTCTGTAGGCCCCAATATTTTCAGTTGTTTTTAATAGAACCAATACTCCACTGTTATCTCTTTAATGTGAACCAAACAGATTTCTACCTCTATCTGCATGCTTCTAGAGGACCATTTAATTCCACCATTAAATTTAGGTTTTTATGTAAATACAAAGGCAAAACTGTGTGTGTGTGTGTGTAAAATAAATTTCAGCGTGAACCCAAGATAAAAGGATTTGTCCAAGCTGCCAATAGGTTGCCAACACAGCCTATCCACCCTAAAAAATATCTAGGGCCATACAGACTCAAGACAACAACCAAAACAAATTTTTTAAATCTACAACTGGCAAGCAAAAAAAAACAAGTATTTAAGTTATGGATCAAAAGAAATAAAAGCAACACACCCTCATTTTCCTTTTGTGACTTTAAAGAATAGCATGGCTATATGGTAAACATTTTAATGAACCCAGAACAATTACCACACACTAAAATTCTATCTGGTTAAAGCTTGACATTGTAGTTCAGAGGTTTTTGTTGGGAGAATAAAATCCTCTTTGGGGGCATTACAGGTGACCCTAACAGTGTGTCTGGGTGAGAATAAAAACAGAATCAAATATTTAAAGCTGAAAGGAACTGTTTTAGCAATCAGTTTGTTTCAGATTTTAAAGGTGATGAAACTGAGGCTAAGAGAAATGAATTGATCATTGAGCTAACTAGAGACCATTGAGAAATTCTGCCTCAAATAAAAAAGAACTTTATCATTTGCCATCCTCTTACACAGCACTACTAAATGAACTCAAATTAGACTTTTTCCCATTTCTACACAAGTGCACATATCATATATATATATACATACACATACACATATACACTTAAAAATTAAAAACCAGGAAAAATTCAAGACCCTACAGCGGCAGTTATCTAAAGTACAGGAGGCTGTACCTTCACAAAGAGTAGTTCAGAAAACTTAGGCTGAATTTGGACTGATGTCCAAAAAACACCATCTTATCTTAGTTTTCAATTTATGCCCAAATTGCACTTCAACCTACAGCAAAAGTCAACTAAAAAAAAGCCATATTTCATGTGGAAACTGAACTCCAGGCTATTAATTGGTTCACCTGCACTGAAGATACCAGCAAGCCAAAGCTCACTTTAAAAAAAAAAAAAAAAGCTACATAAATATATAACACCATCTTGGAAAATTAAATCTGAACTAAATCAAAAGTTTAACTTAGCCAGTCTTTAAAGGACAGTTACTTGGGAAAATCTATAAACAACCAAACTCAGACAATAAATTAAAAAATCAAAATAGAAGTTCCCCCAAAAGCTTATCATTAGCAAGGGCTTTTTAGCTGTGAAGTGATAAGCAAACAATAAGTTGCCTTTAATATATACACTTATGTATATATTTAAGTTGTACCAAAAACTGCTTACAAATGGCAATTCCTGTGAAGTAGATGATGATGAAGTTCCAGGTAATTCTAGCATGTTTCCTAATGTACTGGTACGGGAGTCTGGATCATCCTGAAAAGATAAATTTATTGAGTTAAATTGCTCTTCTACGGTAATGTTTGTATCTCCTAGTGAAAAGGGGGCTGGGAGAAGGGCTGCTTTTTCATTGCTGCCGTCCACTTCATTTCTTTGCTTATTTTTCTGTGTTTCAGTTTGAGGAGCTAATGGCAAGAATGGTGATTTGACTGCACCGTGTCTACTCTCTGGTGTGCTGTCTTGTTCATTTCCCATGGCCACGTCTACACCATTCTCTGATTTAGGCTCATAATTGCAGGTGGCATTGGTCTGAGTGTCCTCAAAGATCTCTATACTCTCATCCTCTGTGACTGGCTGTTCTGGGTCCATTTCAGAATCTATATCTGCATCATCCACACAAGTAAAACGCTCAAAGTGCACAAAGCCATTCTTGGTAGTCTTTGTTACTTTTACCTGGAGTTCTGGGGAGTTATTACAAGAGGGTTCCTGTTTCATAGCAAGTGCTGTTGGACCACCAGTACTCAAGGAAGTGCAAACAATTGGCGACTGAACTCTTGAATCATTTTTCTCAGGGTCTTGAAAGGATTCTGATCCATCAGCAGACCCATTTAAATATTCTACATTGATCATGGAGGCCAAATCCTGTAGTCTCCGCAGTGGAATGTAACAAGATGGAGAATCCTGTCCATAAGCATTTTGGGATGTTCCACTGGCAGTCGATAACTGCATTGTACACCCATTAAGTGGCTCAGAAAAATTGGATTGACCATTACCGAAAGGGCTGTCCTTGTCTTCAGGGGCATCTAAATTCACTGGATTGGAAAAAGGCAGCAGACAATTTCTTCTAGGTAGTTCACAGGTCTGATCCATTCTGGGCCAGCATCAACCTGGAATCCAAAAACACAGCAATTAATCTTGAGTTAATAAGCCATTTGACTCCTATCTTCAAAATGGCAGCCACTTCTCCAGGCCTAGTGGCCTCGAAGCCGTTTTGCTTGGACTTCATGGGCAGAAAAAAGTTCCCCAGCTGAGGATAGAAAAATGGCCTCAACAAACTCCATCTTCCCAGAGCTGAGCAGATCCTGCCACATGGAAACAGCCCGTCCCTTTTTCCTGCACTGCAGACTGGTAGACAGTTGGGCTGAACAAAAATTAAAATCCCTTTGGCAGTAGAAATTCCCAGATCTCAAATAGAAATTATCTTCCCCCTGCTCCGCTGGAGGTTCAACGGCCAGATCTCTCGAAAGGAGGGGGCTGTGGGGTTCCAGAGTGGGGATCACAGACGCTGCACAAAAAGGTTACCTACCCTCCCCACCCCCCTTCCTGGCTCCCTCGGGCGCAGCGGTCACAATAGCGCTGTACCCTACGCCCAGCCGGCGCCAGAGCCTTTGCAGCGACCGTGCCCAGGCCGCAGGCCAGTCGGCAGATGCGGGTGCACCCCGAAGCTCGCCTTCCTGACTCCAGGCCGGCTCGGTCCCCGGCTGCAGGGCCCAGAGGCCAGAACGCAGCAGTGGGAGAAACGGAGGCAACCGGTGAAGCCGAGTCAGGGTAGCAGCAGCTGCTGTTACAGCTTGACAAACATGGCTGCTGCTGCCGGCGCCGCCTGCCCGGGCCGCGCTCCTTCCCGCAGCCGCGGCAGCACCTCCTGGCCGAGCCGATCGCACTCATCAATATTCAGCAGCAAGCAAAGTTTGCTGCGGGAGGGCAGCCAGCCCCGCGCCCCACAGCTGGCTACCTGAGGGAAAGCAGGGGCCGAGGTGTGCACGGGCGGCCGGTGGGGCAAGGACCGCGCCGGGAGGAAGTTCGCGGCGGCCGGGCGGGTTAGGCCTGAGCCCGACTGGTAGTGATGGAGGGGGAGGGGGCCTGCGGCTGCAATGCCGCGGGCCACCAACCCCGCGCCGCGCCCAGCCCTCCCCCGCGCCCCTCACCTCAAGGCCACCACCATCTTCCCCGCCCGCCCGCCTCCTCCGCCGCCCACCCCCGCACACTAGTTACCGTGCCCCGTGCCCCCTCCCGGGCCGGCGGGGGGGAGGAGATGACCCTCATTACACTGGGGCGCGAGAAGAGCGGTGGAGGGGGAGCGGAGCCGCTCGCCGCACCCCCCTCCCCCCGAGTCTCTCTCCAGGAGCGAAGCCAGGGAAGGCGACCTGCCCAGGCCTAGTCCGCCGCCGCCGCCGCCGCCGCCGCCGCCGCCGCCGCCGCCGCCGCCGCCGCCGCCGCCTCCTCCGCCTCCTCACACCCCCACCGCGCGCGCCCCCGTGGCGGCGCGTGCGACCGAGCGCCTCGCGCCGGCCCGCGTGCCGTTGGCCCCGACTGCGCGCGCACTTCTGTCCCGACTGCGCGCGCGCGCGCGCGCCCCCTTGCCTCACTCTTCGGGGTTCAGGGCGGGTGAAGTCGGGCTCGCGAGCGCGCTGCCCAATCAGCGGCGGCGCCGCTGCCGCCCCCTCCATTTCCCCTACACACCCGGCTCGCGTCCCAGGCCTACGGGCGGCCCGGCAGCCCGGGCGGGGCCTGAGGCGGGCTCCCCAGGGGCGTCGCGCGCCCCCTGGGAGAGTCGGGCCTGCGGGTGTCGTGGGTGGCACTCCGGTTCCCTCAGCTACTTCGGGGCGCTGTGCTGACCCCGGGCACCACACGACTCCAGCACCTTACCCGTCTCGAGCCCTAACCCCGGCGGCACCTGGCCCGGCTGGGGCCTGTCCGACTGCTCCGCCAGCCCTGCTCGGGCCCGCGTCAGTCCCGGCCTCCATCTTAGGTTACAGCCCGGGCTCCCCATCCACTGGGCACCTGCCCTCAGCCCGCTCGGCTCGGCCCGAGACCAAGACAACCCCCTCCTACCGCGGCTCACCTGGGGGCTCGAACTGGGGTCTTCGAGGCCTCAGGCCCCGAGGAGGCGCGGCCGCAGGTGAACCCCCTGCCCGGCCGCACCCCAAATCCACACCACCACCAACACAGACCAAGCTAAGCAGGAAACAAAATGGAGGCAGCAGCTCGGGTCTGCCTCCCCGAGCCAAGCCTGTGCAGTCCGCAGGGCTCCCTCCTGCCGCAGGCCCGACGCCCGCGAGGCAGGGGGCTGGCTCGTCCCGGGCGCCGCAAGCAGCCGCCCTAGCGCCGCGCAGACAGGCCGGGCACTCAGCCCAGCGGGCCCCACAGCCCCTCACCCACCACCCCTTCCCTTCCCCCTCCCTCCATCGCTCTTCCTCCCCCCTGCCCGGCCTTGCGGGGTGAGCGGCTACCGGCAGCCGGGTCGGGTCGGGTTACCCGCCTGGGCACTGCCCGCCCAGCCGTGGCCTGGGCAGGGGGTTGCGGGCGGACGACCCCCGCGCTGAGCCCACCCCACCCCCCGCACCCGAGCCGGGCAGCAGCCCGACATCGCGCCCGCACCTCGCGGTGCGGTCCCCGCCTAATGAGGCTGAGTCCCCAGCCGGGGCACTGCCGGGACGAAGCTCCATCACCACCCCGGGGCCCAAGGGTCCTCGCTGACTCGGGCGGGGCGAGGGGAGCTCTGGGGGAGGGGTCCACTAATCCCTGCACCGCCTCCCGCGCCTAGTCTGGGTCTGGGCCTGGCACCAGAACCCGGGCCCCGGGCGCAGGCGGGCGTCGGTCGATACGTGCGCGCGGGACAGGGGGACGCGGACCCGGGGCCCGAAGGGGCCGCGCCTCGCACCGCGGACGCTGCAGTTCTGGGCACCCAGGCAGATGGCCCTCTCGTGCCACCGCCGCCCGGCACGGGCCGCCAGCTCCACAGCCCAGCTCCCCGAGGAGCGCGCGCCTCGCCCCTGCGGGCCGCGCATCGGGACCCCGGTGGAACTGCGATGGGAAGGCGGACCGCGGGGGCTGGCCTGGCCCAGCCTGCTGGCCTTCTCCGCGGCCTGAGGAGCTCTGTTCTCTGGCGGCTTGGACTTGGAGGCCTGCACTCAGGGCCCCGGGCGCCGCAGCACCGGCCTTACACGGCCTCGGAGTGTTCAGTCATCCAAGACAGCACTAGCGTCGGTCGGGGAACCCAAGCCCAGCTTGACCCCGCGACTCCAGGCCCTTCCCCCAACCTAGTCAAACCCTGTGTTTCCCTGGGCTTGCTTCCCGGCAAAAAGCTCACCTTGGGAGCCAGCTGGTCCCTAGAGTACTAAGTGCATCCTCTCTGTTCAGAGAAAACCACGATGAACCCGCCACAGAAAATTCCGCCTCCTCCAGAAAGCCTTCAGTGATTAGAGTTAACTCCATTCTCCAAAGCTGAGCACCGCCCTCAAGAGCCACGTGACTACCATCCCTCCCCGGGCTTAGTAAATGTACATAATTATTGCCTCAGTGGAGCGTTTACCCACAGCCCTTCTATCTGTTAACCGCAATCCCACCTGGGAGAAAGGCCACTTTTGGAGTTGCCCTGCGTGGCATCTGCAGGAAGCTCCTTAAACTCCATCCTTCTGCCTTCCCCTACCTTCATCCCAGGGACCAACTCCAGTAGGCCTGGAGCTCAGGATGTCTCCAGCCTCCTGGGTCCAGTCACGAAGGCACACTACAGGATCTCAGCACACTGTAAATGCTGGCCTGCGGGCCCTGTCAAGACAACAAGCTGGCTTTCTCAGAGGGAAGGTACCCCCTAGAACCAGAGTAATGAGGGGGCACTGTTTCCTCAGGAGACCTACTCGAAGAGAATGAGGTACCCTGAAGATTCTAGGTACAAATTGGAAATGTTTTGTGTGCTAGGACCAGACAGAGAAGAGCTGGGTCTACACCCCAGAGTCCCACCCTACAGGAACCACCAACCCTTTGTTCTGCTAACGAGTCACTCCCACTAACCTCTTCTGGGCAGTTTTGTTGCGGAAACTTAGAGTGATTCTTTTTTCACACCTAATAATTTGAGCCAATCATTTCTGACTGACAATTACCCCCTACCAATTTCCCCAATAAAGATTCCTCTCAACCCTTTACCAGACCATCCTGAGGGCCTGCTACTGTATAGCCTTGAGCCAGTCACTTAACCCCAAGCCTCAGTTTCCTTACCTAGAGCTTCCAATGCACAGGGCAGCTGTGAGGATACTGTAAGGTAAAGGTAAGTCTTAGAGGCCTATGTAGATTAAACACTTGATGAATGCTTCATTTAGCAATTATTTCCTGCATTCCAGGCAGTATGCTGGATGCTGAGGAAATAAAGGATGAGATGCCTGCCTCAGGGACCTCCAGGCCTCAAGAAAAGGCAATTAAAGGTGCTAAGATGTGAAGAGGGGCTGGGAAAATGGTTCCTCCCAGAGCTGATCTCTGGACATCACTTCCCTACAAGAATTTCTCTTCCCAACCTCTGAGACACTATGGAAGAGGAGTAGAGACTTTAGGGGGACAGGCAGTGGGAATGAACAGGTCACTGACAGGTCTCAGGGAGAAGACTGGAACCCAGTCTTCTTAGAGTAGAACTTTGCTGCAGAAGTCTCAACCACAGAAGCCCCCTCTGGAGCCTCCCCATCCAGCCGGTGCTAGCCAGACATCACATTTGCCAGCACTGGACTGAGGGGACCCGCAGGACTACCTGCTCTCACAAGGACACTGGCTACTAAAGTGGGGAAAGAAGGGATCAGGCTCTGTCCTGCCCTCCTCATCGCAGTTCAGCGACCCTTTCTGGTCTTCCCATCCTTAAGATAGAGAATCAATAAATGCTATCGCTGAGTTTGTGCTGTATGACATGCCTTACTTCCTTCCACCCTTAATTGGCCCTGTGAAGAACTGAGGTCCAAAAGAGTACCAGTAAGCCCTCTGCCAAGGTCTCAGGACCCTGTCACCTGGATTGGCCTAATGTCTGTTGCCAGTATACCTTCTGTGAGAAGCCCCAGCACAGGGACTTGCCCACAGGTGCTCACAAGTTTGAGTGCTGGGCAAAATTACTTTAGCCTCAGTTTTCTCATCTGTAAATTATGGTTACTGAGAATTCCTTTCCTACTGACATAGATACCTGTTGGAGACATTTGGCCAGTGTAGTGAACCCTTTTTTAGTAGAACTGCCTTCCTTCCACTCCTTAATTTAGCAGACACTCATGGAACTCCCCCTCACAGCCTCGTGTAATAACAGATAAGTAATAACAAGGTAGAGAGCTGAGCACTGAGAGAGAAGCCAGAGGTTCTGGAGGAGCTAGGGAGGCCTCGGGGGCAGTCAGGGAAGGCCTTCCAAAGTGGCATCTGGAGGGAATCCTAAGGGATATGCAGAAATAGCCAGGAAAGGAGAGGGTGAGGTAGAGGTTCCAGCAGAAGAGCCCAGAGAAACACCAAGTTTTGCAGTAACTGGCCACAGTTCAGTGTTGTCAGAGGCTAGTGGTGGGGATGGGAGAGCAGAGAATACAGTAAGAGGCCTCAGGCAAGGATGGAGAAGGTACAGGGACCTGTCCATGCAGGGCCTTGTTAATCAAGTGAAAGAATTTAGGCTTTATCTGGAAGCCAGTAAGGAGCCATGAAAACTTTAGGAGCAAGTTCAAGCTTGCATCTGTCTGGTAGAAAATGCTCCAGAAGTGTCCAGAAGAGATTGATCCCGCCCCAGGAACAACCCTGGCAGGGCCTAGCTGGATGGGATATGCCAGGATTCTCTTGTTCCAATAACAGTAGTGTCTTCTCCTCTGTGCCAGCTACTCTCCGGGACACCCTCTGATTTAACCCTGAGATGGGCACTATTGTTATCCCTAACCTCCAGAGAGTAAGCATCACCTACTCAGCGCCAATATCCCAACCCAACCCCTAGTGCAAGTTCTTTGTCTCCACTGGACAAGGAGCAGTATTGCTCTCTGACTAAACAAGCCAGGTCTTGGGAGAGGCATGGAGGCCTTTGGTAATTAATACCAAATACTGATGAACACCACAACCATCCCTTTTGATGGGTCCAAGAATTGTTTCCTTCCTCTCCCTCCCATCCAGGGGTTTCCCCAGAACTAGAACAACCTCTGACTTAAGATCAAGGAAAACCTGGCCATGTCTGAAGCCATATGGCCCTCCAGCAATATTTATTTCCTGCCCAAAACACCTCGTTTCTGTCTGCTGATCTGACCCTGTAGCTTGAGCCCCAGCCCCAAGGACTCAAGTTTCCACCTTCAAGTGTTCTTTCTCTCAAACATTCTCTTTTGAAAGCAAGATCTGGGGGAAGCCCGGATGGCTCAGCGGGTTAAGAGCTTGCTTTGAAGCCCCGGGGACCGAGGATCGAATCCTGGCCTGGCCCCGGCCCCAGCCCCTGCAGACCCATATGTTGAACTGGGGTGCGCTTCCCATGCAGGAGGCCCCCAATTCAGTTCTAGGCCCCAGTTTGGACCCTGGCTTGAGGGGCCATGCCTCCCATGCGGGAGGCCCCCAGCCCAGTTCCTGCCCTGCGCGGCCCCTGCCCACCTGTGTGGAACAAAACCATGTTGAAAACTGATGAGATACAACTATGGAGACTGCTCTGGGTCCTCCCGCTTCTCTCTGTCTCTCTCTCTCTCTGACTATGTCTCAAAAAAATAAAATAAATCTTTAAAAAAAAAAAAAAAGCATGGTCTGTATATGGTGTCCACTAATCTCTGCCCTTCTGCCCTCATCACTTCCCTGGCTTCTCAATGTACTCACTGTTCCAGGACAGGACACATTCCATCCAGCCTGTGTAGATGCTGGTCCCTCTGCCTTTCCCACTAACTGTCTAGCAGACTTCTACTCATCCTTCAGGGCCCAGATTAGAAGACTCCTCCTCCTGGAAGTCTTCCCTGATCCTACCCCCTGCAGGCAGTCATTTTTCCCTGGACAAGTCCCTGCAGTAACTATTACCTTCCAGCTCTTGTTTCAGCCAGTTGGTGAGTCCTTACAAGACTCAGGGCTTTCAAGTATGCTTCTCTGACCTTCAATGACCAAGCCCAGGACCTTGAAGCTCAGAGTACCGGTAAGTTCTGGGGAAAGATTTTCTAATACCTGATCTGTCCCCTCCCCTCTTCTACAGACAGAAACATTGTGGTTTGAATTTGGACCCAATGTGTTGTGCAGCACTTAAACTCTCCCTAAGAGGATTTTGGGGGTGTTTGGAAAAGACATAGACCTTTGTGCCAGGCAGCATTTTCAGAAAAGTGTAAGAGAATTTACAGGATCTGGAGTCAGATCGATGTGGGATCCAATCACCAAGCCACTCACCAGGCAGTTCCTCCACCCCCACCTCAGCCTCACAAAGCAGCGATTGTGCAGATTAATGTGTGAATGTGAGCAACCTCCCCTGGACATCTCCTTCAGGATGCCATGGGCTCTTCCACCCAACATATCAGGCTTCCCTCCCTCACCCCAACCTGCTGCTTTTGTGGACGCCTGATTTTGTTCGATGCACTCTCAGGCCCCAGCCAAGCATTTCTGAACATATTGCTTCCATGAGAGAATGTTGGGCTATGGGGGAATGCGTCATGGAAAGGAGGTCTGCAGCCCGTGACCAGGAGAGTGGCTGTACCTTCCACCTGTGTGTTTCCATTTTACACTCACCGATTAATTTTCTCCCTGCAAGGAGAGGATACTATCCTATTTTACAGATGAGAACCAAGGCTGAGAAAGAAGCCTGTGAAAGGTCCCACTCTGGTAAGTGATGAAGTGGCATAGACTTAGTACCCAGTAGTCTCTCAACAAATATTTTTTCTTAAGATTTATTTTTATTGTTTTTGACAGAGGGGGGGGCGGATACAGAGACAGAGAGAAGGAGGAGGGCCCAGAACAGTCTCCGTAGTTGCACAACATTGGTTTTTTCACATAGTTTCATTCCCCAGGTGGGCGCGGGGCTGCACAGGGCAGGAACTGGGCCAGGGTCTCACCCTGGTGAGAACCGAACTGGGGGCACTCCCCAGTTCAGCATATGGGTCCACACAGGCCTGGGCAGGAATTCGATCCTTGGTCCTCAGGGCTGCAAAGTGAGCGCTTAACCCACTGAGCCATCCCGGCTTCCCCACAACAAATATTAAAGGAACTCAGATTAGATAAAAGGGTTTAATGAAGTGGATGTCATTCCAATTTTTTCTTTAGGAATTAAAAAAAAAAAAAGATTTATTGTTTGAGAGACAGTGAGAGAGAGACAGTGAGAGAGAGAGAGAGAGAGAGAGAGAGAGAGAGAGAGAGAAGGGAGTAGGGCCCAGAGCATCCCAGTCTTCCAGTTTTTTCATCAAGTGCCCCTTTAAAGAATTCCAAGATAGTATGTATATAACCCACTTACATTAGAAAGTTGCCATCTAATTTTGTCTTTTAAGTCATATACTATAAAGAATAGAATTTTGAGTGTACTGCATATGCATTTTAAATACATCTTCATCAACATTTACAGGGCTGGGATGCCAGGATGGCTCAATAGGTTGAGTGCTTGCTTTGCAACCTCAAGGTCCCGGGATTGAATCCCAACCCCAACCCATGCAAACCCATATGCTGAACTGTGGCACAACTGCCAGATGGCAGGAAAGGTTCTCCCCTCTCATGTCTCAACCCATGTGGCCACACATCCATCTGTGTGGAATGAAACTATGTCACAACTAATGAGACAACTATGGAGAATCCTCTGGGCCCTCCCCCCTTCTCTCTCTTTTTCTCTCTCTCTCGCCTTCTCTCAAACAATAAAATAATAAAATAAATCTTTTCTTTTTTAATGTTCTATCTTAAAAAAAAAAAAAAAGCCAGACCCTGTCATCAAATCCCTTAGACAACTGACTGACTGTCAGTCAGAAAATATCAGCCTCTAGTTCTGAGTAACAACCAGAATGTTAATACATGTCCCCATGACAACCATTCCCCTGCAGGTTTCTAATTTTAGGACAGACTGACAAGGCCAGAGCCTTGCCCTGAGACTGGTGAGGTACATCCTTGGGAAGCTCTCCAGCCCCCTCTCTCCTGAGGTGCTCTGCCAGGGAGATTCATCTGGTGACACGTAGCTTTTCTCTTCTGAGTGGGAAACCATCTGAAAGGAGATCTGGAGAGAGGAGTTCTCTCAGACAAACCAAGGATTCCATGCTCAGAATAATCTGGAAAATCTTCACATTCTCCAGGTAACGACCTTAGGCAAAAACCCTGATTGTAAAACATGTAGCTGCATAGAACAGGAGGTAGCATTTGCCTAAGAGGGACTAGGGGAGGGAGGGTTTTTTCTAATGGCAGAAGAGACCTGGTCTTGTGTAAACAATTCCAACTCAGGGTCTGTGTTTGCATGTTCCCTCTGCCTGCCAGGCTCTCCTCCCAGATCTTCCCAGGACTCTTTCTGTCAATCAGCTTAAGTGTCCCTCTTCAGAAAGGCCCACCTGGTTCCTCCCTCACCTTGAAAAGCCTCCTTTGATTACAGGGCCCTCTATCACATCTTCCTGTTGCAATGACTTATAGCAATTACCATTCTCTAAAATTATATGAGTTTTTCCTATTTATTTTTTGTTTTCTGTTTACTGAGATAGAATCCATATACTGTACCATAAAATTCACCCCTTTAAAACGTATAACCCAGTGGTTTTTAATACACTCACAAAGTCGTGCACCCATCACCACTAATTCCAGAGCACTTTCATACCCTAAAGAGAAACACTGTCTGTTAGCAATCATCCCCATGCCCTCCCTCCCATTGGCCCTGGCAACCACTAGTAATCTGTACTATACTCTGTCTCTATGAATTTACCTATTTTGGATAAGTCATATAAATGGAATTGTGCAATATATGCTCTTTTATCTCTGGTTTCTTTCACTGAGCATAATGTTTTTCAGTTTCATCCATGTTATAGCATACATCAGTACGACTTCCATTTTTTGGCTGAATAATATTTCATTGTATGGATTAACCACAGTTTATCAGTTGATGGATATTTGGGTTGCTTACATTTGGGGGCTATCATGAACAATGTTGCTATGAACATTCATATATGAAATTGGGTGTGGACATATGTTTTCATTTACCTTGGGCATATACCTGGGAATGGAGTTGCTGGGTTATATGGAAACTCCAAAAGTTTGAGAAACTTTTTGAAGAATGTTACCAAAATGTTGCATCATTTAATATCCCCACCAGCAAAGTATGAGGCTTCTAATTTCTCCACATCTTCACCAGCACTTGCTATTATCTATCTTTTTTAGTAGAGCCATCCTAGTGGGTATGAAATGGTATCTTGAGGATACCAGGTGGGCTCAGTGGGTTGAGTGCTCCTTTGCTGCCCCCAGTTCAGTTCTTGCTGGGGCAAGCTTCCCATGTGGGAGGCCCCCTGACTTGTGGGGACATGTCTCTCATGCAGGAGGCCCCCAGTTCAGTTCCTGCCCTGAGCAGCCCTGCACCCACCTGTGGAATTAAACCATAGTAAAACTATATCAAAAACAAATGGGGGAAGCCGGATGGCTCAGCAGGTTGAGCACTCGCTTTGCAGCCCTAGGACTGAGGATCGAATCCCGGCCCCGACCTGTGTAGAATCATATGTTGAACTGGGGTGTGCTTCCCATGCGGGAGGCCCCCAGTTTGGTTCTCACTCCCTGGTTCAGCCCCTGGTTCAAGGGGGCGTGCCTCCCATGCTAGAGGCCCCCAGCCTAGTTCCTGCCCTGCACGGCCCCAGCCCATCTGTGTGGAATAAAACGATGTCGAAAACTGATGACTGCTCTGGGCCCTCACCCTTTTCTCTGTCTCTCTCTGTCTCTGTCTCTGTCTCTCTCTATCTCTGTCAAAAACAATAAAATAAATCTTAAAAAAAAAGAAAACAAATGACGTATAACTATGGAGACTGCTCTGTGCCCTCCCCCTTCTCTCTGTTTCTCTGTCTATCTGTCAAAAAACAATAAAAACAAAAAAAGTTTTTTCATTATGGTTTGAATTTGCATATCACTAATGAATAATGATGTTGCACACCTTTTCTTGTTTTTATTAGTCATTTGTATATCTTCTTTGGGCAATATCAATTCAGAGTTTTTGCCCATTTTACAAACTGGGTAGTTTGTCTTTTGTTGTTGTTTTGAGTCATAAATGTTCTTGCATTCTGCACACAAATGCTTTGTTTAGATATAAGATTTACAAATATTTTCTCCCATCCTGTGTGTTGTCTTTTCACTTTCTCTCTTTTTGTTTTTTAATTTATTATATTGTTTTGAGTGAAAGAGAGAGAGAGAGAAGGAAGAAGGCCCAGAGCAGTCTCCTTAGGTATACATCGTTAGTTGTGACATGGTTTCATTCCACACAGGTGGATATGGGGCTGCGCAGGGCGAGAACTGAGCCGGGGGCCTCCTGCATGGGAGATGAGAACCTTTGCCACTGAGCCATCTCAGTGGTTACCAGTTTTGCCACAGTTCAGCATATGGGTTTACATGGGCCAGGGCTAGGAATTGAACCTTGGGCCTTGCAATTGCAAGGCAAGCATTCAACCACTGAGCCATCACAGCATCCCTCATTTTTTTGGTATTTTATTGTGACATTTTTCAAACATATAGAAAAAAAAAAAAAAGGAAAATATAACCAATACCACCTAGATTCAATATATATTAATATTTTTGCCATATTTGCTTCATAGATAAAGAGATTCTTTTCTGGATCATTTCAAAGTGAATTATAGACATTCTAATACTTCTCACCTAAAATGCTTAGCAAACATCTCCAAAACATAAGAACAATCTCCTATATGATCACAATACCAATATCTAATGCTCTTTTTATATTCAAATATCCTCCCTCCTTAAAAAGAAAAAAAAAATCCCCCAAATGTCTTTCGTAGATGATTTTTCTGAACTACAATCTAATCAAGGATCATCTATGACAGGGGTGTCAAACTGGTGGCTCGCGATGTGGCCCCCAAGGTAATTTTTTGTGGCCCATGATGCTCTGAAATAAAATGAAAATAGAAAAAATTGTTATGAAGAAAATAGCGCTTAGGGGAGATCAAGACAATACCGTACACACAATTCCCTCGTTAACCCTTTAACTACTGAAGACGAGTATACACGTGGCCCAGTGCCTTTCCTGGGGGCCTGTGGGCGTGTATAAACACGCTGACTCAGTTCCGGCGACGTTTGTAAATGTGATGTGGCCCGCGTGAATCTTGCCTGTTGCACCCAATGGCCCGTGTTTTAATTGAGTTTGACACCCCTGATCTATGACATCAGTTCTTGTTTCTAGCCAGTATCCTATAATGTCTCCACCTCATTCTCCAAGACTTTTGGCTTTTGTCACTAAAGTCACTAAAGTCACTAAACCAGTTATCCTGAGAAGGTGCCATAATCTGCAGTCAGCTGATTCTTCCTCATGGTGACGTTGAATCTCTTTCTCCACCCCTGCACTTCCTGTAAACTGGACGTTAAGCCAGAGGCTTGATTAGATTTGGGTTAACATTTTTGGTAGGAATGTTTTGAAGTAAGGCAGCTGCTCATGTCCTGGCATATTAGAGCCTTGGAGAGCCTGGACAACGTCAGGGGCTGACATCATGTTAGTGATTGAACATATATGTGGTTGGAAGATGTGGCAGAAGAACCAGGTGAGAGAGTACCGCAAGGATTGTCATAGAGGAGATGGGACCTGAAGCCTTTGGTGGAGGTGGGAGTCTATAAATGAGACCCCATCACCACCAGGGTTTTTCCAGAGGAGTCAGTGGTAAGACAGGATTAATGAGATGACCACCTGAGGGCTGACAGTCAACAAAAGCCCTGCCCTGCTCCCCCCTAAAACACCCTGGGCACCTTCCCTGGAGAGTCAGCTGATGTACCTATAGTTGATATTATACCCCTGGGAGACTTGCAGAGGCCTTCAATGATCCAGCATCCCCAAAATCAAAACTGGAAGTGCAGAACTAGGATAGCTAATAGAAGAATGGAATTGAGAGGAAGCCGGGATGGCTCAGCGGGTTAAGCACTTGCTTTGCAGCACGGGAGACTGAGGATCGAATCCCGCTCTGGCCCAGGCGGACCCACATGCTGAGCTGGGGTGTGTCCCCAGTTCTGTTCTCACCAGGGCCTATGTGGGAGGCTCCCGGCCTGGTTCCTGCCCTGCGCAGCCCCGTGACCACCTGTGGAGTGAAACTATATGGAAAACTAATGCTGTCAACTATGGAGACTGCTCTGGGCCCTCCCCCTTCTCTCTGTCTCTGTTTCTCTTTCTGTCAAAAAAAAAACAACAATAAATATTTTTTTAAAAGAATGGAATTTATTTGAGAAGGCCTGTCTAATTAGTTGTATTAATGAGCCTAAAACAAAGGATGAAATCAGAAAGGAGGAGGTGGTGAGGGGCTCAAATTGGTGGCATATCCAGCCCTGCCCAGGAAGGGAGTCCTGGGCAGCCAGGAGACTTAGGGCTATGATGGGCCCTAGACCTCCAGGCTGGGCAGGGGCTGAAGCTGACTCATAGTAAGAGACTGGCCCCCGCTACCTCTGCATCCCAAGCCTGTGGCAATGAGTGGTCAGAATACCCTTGTAATGCCCAGTCGAATGCTTCCTTCTTCTGTGCTGACACCAGCTCCTCACTGTGGCCTAGAACATCTTGCAAGATGTGGTTCTGCCTGCAAGTCCAGGCTCATCATCTACATTGTTCCCCTTCCCCTCTACCCTTCAGCCACACTGGCCTCCTTTGGTTCGTAGATGCAGAAGACCTTGTCCTATTAGTGCTAGCCCTCTCCATAGTTCAAGTGTGCCAGCTACCTGTGCAGTATGGTCTAAGAGGCAGCACACTATGAAGTTATGAATGCAGACTGTGACCCACCTGCCTGGTTTGAAACCTCAGCTCTACCACTTTAGTAGCTGTGTGAACTTGGGCAAGTTACAAAACCTCTCTGTACCTGTGCATTATCCTCTCTGTGGGATTGTTGAGAGTTAATGTTACTGAACTCAGGGGTTTGCTGCTTGGGTTGTTCTATTCAAGAATGAGAAGTGGTTGCCGTTAGACAGTTTTATTTACTTGCAGCAAATAAAGGAGATGACATTCACATCTAAAGATCTATCTCCCCATTGCTTGAATACACTATTTGGTTAATTACATTTTGATATCTTCTTTGCAGTTGGCTACACTTATTGGTTTGAGTTCTAATCAAACTCATCTGGTTACAGCTGCTTCTGAAAGTACTGTGCTACGTTTTAACATTTAGCAAGAATGGCAATTAGTGAGAACTTGCCCAGACCTTAATACCCTTGTCCTATCTAACATTAGTGAGCTTCAAATAGTGCTTGGGACCTTGTGAGTCCTATAATTGTTATAGTCATAATTATTGTTCTCACAAGGCTGGGAGAGGTCAAGATCTGCCTGAGCTCACAGAGCAGGTATGTGGTGGCAGCCTGCTAAGATTTTTTCCCAGTATATCCCTGTTACATTATAAATATTTCCACCTAACTGCTGAGGTTTTTCCATGTTATAAATCCCATGAGTTTGTATATTCTGTCCTACTACCGTTTCTGCAGGCTAAATTTACCCTTGCTAGACTAAGGAAAGGGACTGTGGGGTTGGAAGACTAACAACAAGGCACAGGGGCACGTCCCTGTTGTCATGCAGTTTACATACTAGTAAGAGAATAGGAATAAAAAGTATCTTACCACGAGGCCATGTGTGATGAGGACTGCGAGTTCCTGAAGGCTAGGAACGTCAACAATCATAAAAAATATAACCAATGTTTTTGGGGAGCTCATTGTGTACAGGGCATTGGGTTTTACAATGCTCACAAAAAAACCACCGTTGGTATTTAGTAGTACTATTTTACAGATAAGGAACCTGCGGCTCAATAATGTTAAACACCTGTCATAGGTCACATGATGAGCGAGTGACTTAAACTTGGTTCTATCTTCCCACAATTCACCACTTGGGACCAGTCATGACAGACGGAACTGAGATGGACACGACAGGGAGGAGCTGCATTCGCTGGTGAGAGAGAAGCAGGGGATTTAGCAAAAGGACACAGGGTGGTCGTGGCAGTCGGGTCTCCTTGGGAACCCCACGGGGTTGGCAGGGAGTCCGCGGGCCCGGCTATAAGCATGTGGCCCGCATGAACCACCCACTGCAGCTCGGGTTTCCAATCTAACCACACTAATAAGCCGCATTCCTGGGAGAGCGCCTCTGATTGGCCGGCTCGGTCAGGTGGCTCCCGCGCGCCAATCAGCGGTGGTCAGACCTCGGGCCGCGCGAGCCACGCTGCCAGCGTGGAACCTGGGAAAAGGTGGTGGTTGTGCACTGGGCCTCGCCGAGGAAAGGCTGCCAATACCTAGTCATGCCCGTCGTGCCCAGGTCCAGCTAGCGATTCCACTGGCCCTTGGCTCCTATTTCTCTGAATTCGCCTCCAGCCAGCCCTGCCCCAGCGCTCGGAGAAAGAGGGGGAAGAGGTCTGGGCCGGCCCTCTTCCTGGACTCTGCATCCAGCCTGAATGCTTCCTCCATCTTTTGTGCATCTTCTGTCGTTCCTCTGGAGCTCCAACCCGTCTTGTCTTCTTGCTTCTTCCAGGCAGCCCACAAATGGTGTATTCTCTCCCTCCTTTTAAGAGAAAAATCACAGTGCCCTTCCAGCCAGGGTCTGCCTCATCGCCCCTCTGTTATTACCCCTAGCCTCCCTTCATCTCCTACTCATCCCCCTGCTATCCGGCTTTGGATCGCCAACAATTTACTCTGGCCAAATCTGGTGGCATTTCATAACCTTTGCTGTTTACTTCAGGCAGCATTTGACTCCATTGACCCTTAGAACTGACAAGGTTTCCAGGGACATCCATGTTTGTCTGATTTCCTCCTGCCTCTTTCACAAGCCCTTCATGTCCCCACATTATGGGCTTGCCTCCCCTTTTTCCTGTCTGGCCAATAGGCCCACTTGGCTGATCGTTTACTCAGTTTCCCTGAGGGACCTGTTTGCTCAGTCACTAGCATCCCCTAAATGTCAGGCAATGCCTGAGCCTCCATTTATAGCCTAGATTTGTCCTAGAGCTCCAAACCCACTACCTGCATATCTCTTGGGTACCTTAGGCTCAAGGTAGGTCATTCATTCAATAAGTATTTGTTACGGGGAAGCTGGGATGGCTCAGTGGGTTAAGCGCTCACTTTGCAGCGCCGGAGACCAGGGATTGAATCCCGGCCCTGGCCCGTGCTGAACCATATGCTGAACTGGGAGCTCCCCCAGTTCAGTTCTCTCTCTGTCTCTGTATCTCTCGCTCTCTCTCGCTGTCAAAAATAAATTTAAAAATATATATATTTAAAAAAAAATAAGTATTTGTTAGACTGAGTGGTCATTAAATATATTTTTAAAATATATCTTTGTATATAAAGCACATATATACATGCTTATTTATTGCCAAGTGCCAAAAGCTTGGGATTACTGTGTCTCCTGTGACCAGCAGACAGTGTTTCATTACCGTGTGCTGAATTCCTGTAGGAATGAATGCCTGTCATAGTGTCTGGCAAGGAGAAGGTACTCACTCATAGCCGGGCTCCTCTCTACCCCAAGGATGGGAGCTGTCCTATTGTTGCACCCCCAGTGCAAAAGCTGCACAAGTGAGCTAAACTTATGGGAGAAAAGGCCCAAAGGAAAGTTCTCCTGTCCAATGCTCTACACCCAGGGCAGACTAAACTGTTGGCTCAGCAAAGATAGCACTGTCCAGTGATGGGGGCAGGAGAGAGAACCACAGCTGCCATCCTAGGACAGGCAGCTGCTACACAGCCAGACTGGGAGATCTACAAGTCAGGATTCAAATCCTGCTTGGATGATCCTAAGAGTAGTATTGGACTTCTTGGAGTCCTCATTTCCATCTGGAAGTTGGAAATACGAGTACACTACCTCTTAGAAATAGATGTTGCAAGGATTTTTCTCTAGAGCCTTTAGGAGCACCTAGAAAGCCATTGGCACTTGGCTATTGTTTTGGCTGAAAGACTGGGGAAAGGCAGGACTTTTCTGGTGCACTATCGCCACCGTCTGACTAGCCCGGGAATTACATAGAGTCCCTGGACTCTGGCATTCTCTGAAGACTGACAATCCCTGTTGCCAGTGCTCTCTTCTGCTGTCACCCATGGAGGAGAAAGCATCCTACCCCTGGGTTTAGGGCAGTGTCCGTGCCTTCTCTGACTCTAGAACTTTTGGTGGCTCAGGGTGGCATTCAAGGCCCTTCAGAGCTGTTGCCCTTGACATCTGATCTGTGCTTGGAACTCAGGATGACTTAGCTGCGGACCTGCCCCGAGTGGCTCTCTTTCCTTTTTTCTCTATTCCCCGCCCTCCTGGATCTCCCTTTGTCCTCCCCTTGATTCAGGAGCCTGAAGCACCTTTTCCCAGTGAGCATTTTAAGTTCCTGGACATTATTCATGTAAACAGCAACCATTCATTGAGCACCTCCTGTATGCCTGGTGCTGTGCTAGGCCACTTATGGGCATTTATTCCATATACTCTTCACAAACCCCATAGAGCAAGTTATTATGATTGCTCACCGAGGCAGAGAAAGGTAATGTTACCAACCCAAAGTCACACAGCCATCAAATGACAGAGCCCTGACTGTAACTGTTAGGCCACCTAGTATGGTGGAGGAGATACACCACACTTCAAATCCCATCTCTGCCACGGACTACTGACTTCTCAGCTTTGAGTCCAAGCACCCTGTCCTCTATAGTGAGGTGGTATCTCCCACAAAGCACAGATGCTGGCTCCGAGGGGCAGGCAGCATTTGGGGACCCAACACCAGGGGATGAGATGCAAAGAGGGGGTTGCAGTAGGCAGCCAGAGCTGGTGTGGAATACGCTAGAGTCAGTCCGGGATTCTTGCAACACAGGATGCAGCTACATAGCAAGAAGTAGGGCTTGGGGTCCAAACCCCCATCACTTTGCACCTGTGTAACACCTGCCTGTTCTCCCCACACCCACCCCAGCCTCTTTAGTGCCTTTGTCACTTGGCAAGCTCGTGTGGGCCTTTCCAAACACACATCTGATCATGTCCTTTTCTGCAGCCCTGCCAGTTTTGTCAACCTCCTCCCATCTCCTTAGGCTTTTGCACATGCTGTCCCCACTGCCTGAAACATTATTTCCTCCCATCTTTGCCTAGTTAATATGGAGATGCTGGAAGGTCTCCTGAGGTTTGGGGAATTTGAGACCTGAGAGAGGAATAGGAGTTTAGAAAACCATGAGGGAGCTGGAGAGTGTTCCAGGAAGAGAGAACCACCTGTACAGAGGGTGTCCAGCTCAGTTCCTTCTGTCATGACTGGTCCCAAGTGGTGAATTGTGGGAAGATAGAACCAAGTTTAAGTCACTCGCTCATGGGTGCATGAGTGGGAGGGAGGAAGGGAGGAGGGGCTGAAACTAATGAGAATGAGACATGCCTAAAGCCAGGGCCAAATCCTTCTGTACTGTGTTAAGGACCTTGGACCCAATCCTGGGGACTACGGGAGTGTTTTGAGGAAGGGTAATTATAGTAGTTTTGCCCACCATTTATTCTCCTGAGTGGGGTAGAGAGGGGCTTTCTTATCAACATCACTCTGAAAAGTATCGCACCCAGAATTCACTGGTCCTCCAGGAATGACCTGATCATCACCGTCAGGGGAAGACATCTCTTCACAGGATCTCCATCAGAAACCTCTGTGGGTACAGCACAAGGCTCTCTGCCCCCACCCCACATAAGGCTGAAGTGGGATGCTGCACTTCTCATGGCTGCCAGGAGGTGACAGCATCACCCCAGTGTGCCCCCTCCACTCTGCTCCCTGAGCTGGATCCTTCCCAAGTGCACAATTAGGGGTAGGGCAGACACTAGAGAGGAAAGAAGAGATGGGTGAGGGAAGGAGAGGAGTAAGCCAAAGGACAGGTTGGGGGTGGTCTGAATGCAAGGTACAAGGACCGGAAAGTTAGGGTGATGCTAGTGCCCTGTGGTGTTTTTCAGGGTCAAGCAGAGCGTATCTGACTTAAATTTTCACCGTTATCTGCCTGGCGTCCACCTCCATTCACCCTCCTCAGGTTCCTGAAACACTCACATGGACTCTGCCTGGTCACCCAAGTCTTGGCCCTTTCCCACCTGCAAGTTCCTGACCACCTTCCTCTCCCTTCAGCCACCATTAGCAAGCCCCCTTATTCTACATCTTAGATTAGTTTCCATCCCCAGGCCATTCCCTGTCCAAGCTGGCTGCCAGCAATATGGCTGGCTGTGCAGAATGATGCTGATCCCAGGCCAGAAGATGGGAGGGGAAGTGGACAGACCCTCTGTGGGCACCCTGGGGCTCATTATTTTTGTCCCCTTGGAAGACCACATGTTTATTTTGGGAGTACTGTCCTAGTTCCCAGTGTTTTCTCTAACCAGACACTGCAACAGTCCCTTTGCTGTCTCCCCACATCTGCACTAGCAGCCCCCGCTTTCTGGTCTCTTCACTCCCCTGGGGGTGAAATCTGCAGCCTGCAGGGCTCACTGTGGTATGGCCTCATCTGGTACCATGGACTCCCTTTCCCTGTATGAACCCTGTCCACGTGGTCAGATTGGAGAGCCTCAAATTCTCCCCTCTCCTGCCTGCCTCCAGACCTTTGCAGAGTCTGTGCCCTCCGTCTGGAATGCTTTTCCTCCCATTCATCACACAGCCAAGTGCTTCCCTCCTTCAGCTTAAGTATGACTTCCTCTGAAGCCCTTCTCTGAGCCAGGATTAGGCCCCCATTGTACACACTCACAGCTGCAGCCAATTGACCTTCAGAGCCTGTGTTTAATTCTAGTCAGCACTTTCCTGGGCATTTGTTTAATGTTTGTCTCCACCTCTAGGTCTGTCTCCACCTCTTCAGGGCAGGTCCTGTCTTCATCAGAGTAAAACTGGTGACTAG
>PVKE010016710.1:0-31676 GCA_004027555.1 Craseonycteris thonglongyai | reverse complement strand
CGGGTGTCCTTATGAGGAGGAGATGAGGACACCGACATGCACAGAGGGAGAACCATGTGAGGACACAGGGAGAGGACGGCCTTCTACAAGCCAAGGAGAAAGGATTCAGAAGAAACTGCACCTTGCTCTTAGACGTTTAGCCTCCAGAACTGTGAGAGTGTGAGTTTCTGTTGCTTAAGTCACTCAGTGGGTAATACAATATTACCGTCCTAGAAAACCATCTAATCTAACTCTCACTTTACCCTCAGGAATGTGAGGTCCCCCATCGGCCAGGCCCTAGGGGTCCTCGTTTTCACTCAGCCGAGCAGCCTTCAGACCTACCCCACTCCTGACTTTGACTTGTGTGGATTCCAGAAATACGAGGGAAGGATGTAGAAACAGCAATGACACAGGGTTGGAATCTAGGCCATCATGTGAAAGGAATGGAGGGGAAAATGGTCTGCTGATTTAATAGCTTCTTACAATACCCTCTGACTCCAGGCTACCTTAGTAATGACTTTTTGCTGTTCTGCATTCTTATCCCCATTCTTAGCTTTGTTTCTCGGTGGGGAAATTGATTGGTCGTAGATATTCCAAAGTGGCTTCAGTGTGATTTTCAAATACGGTAAACCATATTGGACTAATAAACCTAAACCTAACCAAGGGGATTTGATTCTCTTCTTTGGTATTTATATCTAATTTCTTGATTGTCTTCCAGAGCCTTTTTGATGAGAAAAATCGAGGGCAGCTAGGGAATTCGTGGTGGGGGAGTTTAAGTAATTTGTAATTAAAGTGTTTTTGTTTGTTTTGTTTTGTTTTTTAGTTTGGGATTCTGTTGACTTTTTCTGAGCATGTATACCTTTTAGGCTTTTTGTTTATTTGTTTTTAACACTAGGGCCTCAGAATGCCAAACTAATTTTCTCTCTCAATCCCCTGCCGGTTTCAGATGCCAAGCATTGTAAAAGCAGAGCTCTGTTAGTTTTGGGGAGCCCTAAGACTCATTGTCTTGCAGCCTTCCTGTCCCCTGCTCCACTCCAGTTGTCATGTCCCAGAGTGCTCGGAAGCTCTGATTTCCCTCTTTGAGTGGTTGTCTCCCATTTGTTTTATTTAGAGATAAGGCAAGCCTTTTGAATCGGAATGAAACATGGCTAACTGAGCTTCAGTCTGTTGGGAAGTTAGCTGGATAATCCCGGGGTCAGAAAGAAAGGGTGAAATGCCCAGAGGCTCTTTCTCTGAACACCCACGGTTTTCTCCACAATTCTATAGGTGGAATTCAAGCTTCCCCGCTCAGTTTCCACAGATGGGTGTGATTGACATAGAGCCAAGCATTGTGCTGTGGACTTGGTGGCTTGTGACCTAAACTGCCTGTCACAAACACCAACGTATGCAGCAAAGACTACCGAGCAAGTCTGAGCAGACCATCTGTTACTGCTATTCTGCTTGTGGATGCTGCAGATCGGAACCCTGGTGGTCGTGCAAACTCTACCCACCCTTTTAGCACAAGAAGGAGAAATAAAAATAGCCCTTCTTTATATGGACCAACAAACAACACAAAAGGTAGTCTCACGTAAAAATAGGATCCAAACCAGAACATTCTACTCAGGGTTTTTTTGCTGGTCCCACAGAATAGTTTAACTCCTGAAAAGGATGCATTCTGGGAAAAAATATTCGTTTTAATTATTTATTTTCAACAAACCTTTAGTGCATTTTTTAAGTCCTGGTCCCTGAATAATTTTCTTCGTTATGTGGTTACCAGTAAATGATATGTGAATTAACTACTATCAAGCTTTTCAAAGTAGCTATTTAACAGCGGTAAACAAATACACTTGGTCTAACTAAAAATAGAAACTCGGGTGGTGGGCACATGGTGCAATGCAAGAATGATGTGATGGGGACTTGTACATCTGGAAACTATCTGACTGTTACCAACCAATGCCACCCCATTATATTTAACAATAAAAAATAATAATAATAATAAAATATTTTACCAGATTAAAAAAAATAGAAACTCTTCATACTGGATTTCTTTTACATTAACTATATCCAGATCCAATAGCAATCCCTTCCACTTAATTCCTTATTAATCTGCTTTCTCCTCGATAAAGTGTTGTAATAACTGAAAGGAAGAAATGACCTTCCTTCGATTTTATTAATCACAGGCCTTTCAGGGAAGACAGGCAGAAGTTCTTGCTGCTTCTATTTACAATCACTTAAGCCTCTTTGGGCGAAGTTCTTCAATGCATGGCTCAACTTTCTGGAACTTTGGAGAACTCTGGACAGCATAAGTGAGAAATAGTTTGGAAATGAAGATCAAAAAGAAAGCATTAAAGGAATTGGGAATGTTTAGTCTAGAGAAAAGGAGAATGAGTAGAGACATACTTTTCCTAACAATCATAAACAGGACGAAAGCAGTTCTTTTTTCACTGAAGAGTAGGAAAGAATAAGGGAACATTGGCAGAAGCCAAGGATTTGACTTTAAGGAACAGAATTACCTCCCTACCCCACACCCCAACCCCCCACACAGAATGCTTAGGGACTCAGAAAATTGCCCTAGAATTTTAGAATGCTACTCCACAGGTCAATCTGGAGATTAAGAATGTAGCAATGCCCATCAAGGGTAGTGGAACATTCATGTTATCACACCCAGTCAGAAATACTTCCTGTTGATAATTGAAATAATAATGGTGAAGATGGTTAGTGCTTTCCTTATAGCCCTGGGGTCTGAGAATCAAATCCCAGCCCCTGCCCATGCAGACCCATATGCTGAACTGGGGTGAGCTTCCCACTTGGGAGCCCCCAGTCTGGTTCTTGCCTTGTACGGCCCCCCGCCCACCTGAGTGGAATGAAACTATGTAAAAAACTGATGATGTACAACTAAGGAGACTGCTCTGGGCCCTCCCTCTTCTCTCTGCCTCTCTCTCTGTCATAAACAATAAAATAAATTAAAAATAAATAATGATGGTATTTACATCTAACAAGAATTTAACATTCATCACACATTAATCAAATGCCTATTCAACTTCAAGCCCTGAAGAATTCACAATAGCTAACATTCACACAGTGTTCCACACACATGGGAAATACATTTAATCCTCACAATAGCTATATGAAGTTGGTGCTATTCTTCTTTGTTTTATTTTTGTAAATGAAAAAACTAGGGCAGAAAAAAAAAATTTACCCAAAGTTACACCTTGAGATTATAAATAAAAGAGTTAGGATTTGAACCTGTATCCATTGAGATCCCCTGAAAAGCGAACACCAAGGTAACATTAGACATGCATGAGATGGATTGAGAGAAATACTATATTTTTACATGTATAAGACACCTCCATGTAAATTTATAAGATGACACCTACTTTTCTAACCCAACATTAAGAAATCAATACACAGGTTACTACTAAGTATAAGATGAGCCCTAATTTTTGAATTAACAATTTTAGACAAAAGTATAATTTTATACATAGAAAATATGGTAATCTATATTACTATTGAGAAAAGGCTCCCTATCTCCTCTCTTCCTTCCGTTTTTCTCCACCCCACCATCCTTCCTTATTTACTTCCTTTACTTCTTTTTCATTGGTATCTATCTGTTATAGGAATCACAAAGATGGACCAAAAAAAAGCTAAAGAAGAAAGAATAAATTCTATTAAAGTTGGTGTAAATGTATTATCTAGTTTACATATCAATTATGTGTGGGTCTTAGAATTGCCTCCTTGCCCACCTGGATATTATTGAACTTTTCATCTGAAGACACATTCATCTTAAGCTCACATCGGAAATGTGTAAAAACCTCCTAATTAAATGCAAGGGTGTATCAGCATGGAATTCGATAGTTAATTGTAAATCAATGAACTTCGCATCTTACCCGATCACCCCTGAAGAACCATAGAATGATAAATCTTCTTTAAAAAAGGAATAAAAGTTAAGAGGTTATCAGTGATCTCACACCTTTATTTTACTAGCCACCGAAGTGAAGTTGCTTGGTGGTTCCTTTGAAGCTGTCTTTAAAATCTGTATCTATCTAGCCCACCACCCTCAGCCCCTACATTGGTCTTTGGGAACTTGGTGGGGACAAATACCTTAGGTTAGAAAATGGGGTTCAGATCATAAACAGGGACATACGAGTGGTGGTAGAAAATTGAAGAGAGATCAGAGATGGGGGTAGAAAGTTAACGGTGTGACTATTTACCCATTGAGCTTTTTTTTATAGTAGTATCTAACTTTTGATCTCATTTGAACCTCCTAATTATGCTTAAATGAAGTACCAAGTCTCACATTAACTGTGTCCAACCTGCAGCATAAATGTACAATTTTCTGTCTATACATTAGTTCCCATACAATATATTTCCTTTCATATGTTGCCCAGTGGGGCCTTCTCAGATCCAAGTCTTGCTGTTATTTGGGTAATGAAGTTATACTTTTAAAGGCCCACTTATTAACCCGGCAGAAATTTTTTAGTAACTTCTAAAAATGCATTCCTTCCACCTTGCATTTTACTGACTTTTTTGTGTGTGTGCCCTGTTTCCTCAGCTAAGTAAGTTTATACTTAATCATTCTCAAAATTTAGAGCCATTGCATTGGAAAAAAATTTTTTTCTTTTACTTTCAGACATTTCCCAAGGTGGGTAGGGTTTGGGGTATGAGGCAGCTGCTTTCTTCTTTACGTTGGATTAAGCTTTGAAAAAGCTTTAGCAAGTGTTAGATTTGTGTCTGATTAAGAGCTGTTATATTACAAGTAATAAGTAGGAGAAAAAGGAACTGGGCCGCGATTCAGTTGTGAAGACAAGTGTTAAAGATCCTTCTTTATATCCCTGCTCTGTGATTTTAGAAATTAGAGAAAACAAATCGTAACCCAGATTGTAATCCTTATCCAGATTGAGGATTTTCATTACAGAAGTCAAAAGCTTTGCCTTAGAATACAAGTCTCCATCTCGATTGTTTCCTAGGCGTAATGGAGCTGCTTTCACTTGGGTTGGATCATCTATCGACTCTGTCATTTTCTTTTGGGGAGAATGATCAGTTCTCAAGCAAAAACCCTCTTTGGGCCTCACAATCCCCTTCCAGCTGCTGTATCATTTCTCTTCTCTATTTTCTAGCAAAATTCTCAACAGAGTCTCTGTATCTACTGTCTCACCCAGTAGGGTTCTTTGGAAGATATCCTTGTCTACATCCCAAATAGTTTCCATGTCACCAAATCCAAGACCTTTCTCATAGGCCTCTTATTCGTTCCCTCAGAACCTTTGAACACAGCCCACCCCTTCCTGCATTGGAACCTTTCTCTTCTCTTGGTCTACATTCACCTGCCATTCCTCATACTTCTCTGGTGTTTCTTGGCACTTTCTTGGATGGATTCTCCTCTTCTGCTTAACCTCTAATGTGGTGGAGGGTCCCAAGGGCATAGTTCTAGGATGTCTTTTCTACCTACATTGTCTCCCTATGAAAACAATCTTATCCTCGGGCTTGAGATATCATTAATATGCCTTGACTCTCAGATTCCCCTTTTCATTCCTGACCTTTCTCCTTAGCTCCAGACTTGGCTATCCAGCTTCTCCATTCTTTCCCTTTAGCTCTCTAACAGCTATCTCAAATATGAAGTTAATCTGCTTCTACCCTCTAACCATTCCCCCCCACCTCACCCCATCTTCCCAATCTTAGATGACAGCATCACTACCCACCCCAGAGTGCAAGACGTGACTTTTCTAGTCTCAGTGAGTGTGAGGGCTCTATCTTCACAATATACCTCAAATCTGTTCACCTTACACCATCTTTATTACCATCCTGTGAATCTAGATGGCTATTGTCACTTAGGTGGGTGGCTGCTATTGCTTCTGGATGTCTTCCTGCTTCCACTTTCTCCCCTACGATGCATGCCACACAGTAACCAAAGAGATGTCAAGTCATGTCATCTCCACACTTACAACTAGCCAGGCATTTCCCTCCCACAAGCCCTTAGAATAACTTACACCTCTTTCCCCCAATCTATAAGACTCCAGTTGACTTGTCCCCCTACCTAACTCCTTGTCCTCTTATGCCATTTTCTCCCTCACGTCCTCTGCCCCAAGCCCCTTGGCTGTCTTGTCTGTTCCTCCGATAGGCCCTGACACTTTCCACCCAGGCTGGTACGTGCTTTCCCCCTCATCCTTTTGCATAGCTGATTCCTCCTTATTTGTCTGGTCTTAATGTACAAGTTACTGTTAGCCCCATAGATCAAACTTCCCTGAAGACTCAGTTCAAAAAACACCCTCCTTCTCATCCCAGAGCCCAGCTCACTTGCATGACAGCCGTCACCGCAGGTTGTAGTTACCGGCTTGGTGGTTGTCTCGTTTTTTGGCATTCATCACCCATAAGACTGTGAGCTCTGTGAGAGCAGGGACTTGCGCTGTCTTATTAGCAGCATCACTGCTGTCTAGAACAATCCCTGGGCACAACAGATGCTTAGTAAGTACTTGTCGAATAAATGAATCTGTTTTTAGATTATTCAAGCTGTGCAATCTTTCTTGTTTGATTGCTGACCTACTCCTTGGTAAAGTACCTGACCGTTAGAGCAAGGAGCGTGTTTCATTTCCAACTCATGTTCAAAGAGGACATAGAACTTGAACAAACTGAAGGGCCCGCCTAGATTTTTCAGTCAGCTTTTAAGCAGTCTGTCCCTTAATGATAGCAAATGACAGAAGGTGAGTTATGAGAGCAGACATTCATTAGCAAAATCTAATCTTTTCTATTTTCTGCCCCTTTTGTGAATTTTATTTTGTCTGAATTGAGAATGTGGTCACAGCTATGCAAGCTTTTGCTCGTATGTACTTTTCAATTAGTGAAATTCTAGAAATGCTACCACTAACATTTTTGTTTATTTTAAAAACATTGGTCCCAAAAGTGTGATTTTAACTCTTTCAAGTCTCAAGAATCACAAAATAAAGATGTTGATATGGAAGTTATTACAACAATACCTTGGGATGTGAAACTATATCTATAAAACACTGATGTAATGCTATGAGCTCATAACATAAATGGATACTAAACCATCTGTGTTTTGTGACACATTGTATCATTAAAATTCTCTGTGTATAAATCTAAAGTGGAAAACACAACGAAGTTGTAACTAACAGGTGTGTTGCTTCAAACATACTCAGGGTTCCGAATCCTGACTTGAAGAAATGCCCACAAAAACTGAATGAAGATCAAGTTAAAACGTCACATTTAACACTCTAGAAAATAGAAAGGAAGTACTTCTAAAACATGTTAGGAAAAAGTGCTAAATATCAAACTTTACTGATCAAGATACACAAATGCAACATAAAATACTTTTTTGTTGGAAGAAAAGAAGAAAAAGAAGGGAGAAGGAAAAGCAATGAAGAGTGTTGAAGAGGTGCCAGGCCTCAGGCAGTTGATCGGCTTTGATCTCTGTCTCTTGGGCTATACCATCGAGAAAATAATCATCAGCATTGATATGCCGCTTACAGGGCGATTTCAGTGTGTTTCAACCATAAAAAGCGTGACACCGCAATGAGGACCATGCGGGCCACGGGAGCTCCGAGGCAGGCTACGGGTCAGTGTGGACTGGGGCAGTTGGGAATCGCTTCCTGGAAGGAACTGAACTTCAGCCACATCTTATTGGATGCATAGGCTTTTGATCGAGAAAGATGGGAACCCTGAGGAAAGACTATGAAGCCAGACGTGTGCAAAAGCACAAACAGAAACAGTTAGAAACATGAAGTTAGACTTTCCGATCCCTAAGAAGGAAGTTCGACAGGGTACTCTGGTTGAAACGAAGGAATGTTTAGGACAGTCGTGGGAAGGGAGCAGCCGCTGTGGGTTTTGAACACTCCGGGCTGCAGTGTGAACAGGCAGTTAGGAAGCCTTGGAATCCTCCAGCCAGGGTGACATGAAGGCAGTGACATGTCAGAAAGGGAAATGCTCCAGGCCACGAGGCAAGGTCGTTGCAAAAAGGTAAGCCCGACAGGCCACTGTGTTGCCAGTTCTGTGACGAGGATGTAAAACGTAATAGATGAAACATCTGTACTCCGATGTGGTCCTTTTCATGGAGATAAAGGAGTGAGCCCAAGTTGGAAGAAAACGAACGCAGACGTTTATTAAACATTCTATGCTTTGTACGTTACATACGTTATTTCATTTAGTGCTTACAATAACCCTTCCCAGTGGAATTATTCCAATTTAGAGATTACTGGGGCTCAGTGATTCATTAAATAGCATACTTGAAGCCAGACAGTGGGACCAGGGTTAGGAACCAGCTGATTGGGTGGGTCGTGGATCAGGATGGATCCGTGTTTTCTTTGGTTGGTTCCAAGCAATATCATGGAGCCAAGGGAGAACCGGCAGAACCCATGTGGGCCATTGAGAAACCACATAAAATAAACGTGCAACACCAGGGTTAGAGCCTAAGGTGGGCTGAGAGTTGGGGTTCCGGCTCAAGTTTTAGATTCAGGTTGTAAAACCTGGAAAACTCTCTTTATAAAGAAAAACAGAAGCTCGCCGTCTTGTTCCATTACCCACCGGGCGCTTCTGAGCCGTGAACTTTCCCCCACTTTGGAAACGTCTCTGGAAAATTCATTTCATGCTTGTCGACACCAGTGAGATCCGTGACTGAACTGTTACAAAACAGGCTGCTTGGCAGAGAGAATGTGAGAAATCCCCCGATATGCTCAGGGCAGTTGGCATCCTTGGGAGCCCCAGGCCCCTGATCTTTGGTTCACCTGCCACCTTCGACTGGGACCTTCTCCCAGAAGAGGGGGCGTTCTGGTTGCTCCTGGGCCAGGTGCCTGAGAAGCAGCACAGAACATGCATCACCTTCTTGGACACGTTAGAGACAATCCTTGCCCTTGAGAGACGCCTGTAGGTGCCTGAACATCAGAGTTCTGCATTGACCAGCGCCTGGGGGAAGTCTTACTTGGTCACTATTCAGTCTCTTCAAAAGCTTCAACATGGATGTTTTCTTATGAGGGGGACTCACAAAAAACCAGAAGGTATTTATTAAAAAAAAAATTGTGTATCTACTCCAACACGTTTAAACTTCAGTCACCTTCAAAGTACTCTCTGTTTGATGCAATACACCTATGGAGATGCTTTTTCCACTGCTCAGAACAGTGTTTTTCTTTTATAATTGTTCAACTTACTGGGATGCCATTGGTTGGTAAAAATTACATAGGTTCCAGGTGTATGATTCTATATGACATCATCTATGTATTGTTGTGTGCTCACCACCCAGAGTCAGTTCTTCTTCCATCATCCTGTATTTGATGCCTCCTCCCTCCTTCCTTCCTCCCTTACTCCTTACCCTCAGGTAACCACCCAACTTTTCACTGTGTCCATGAGTTTTTGTTTCTTTGATTTTTGGTGTGGTTTTTTTTTTGTTTTGTTTTTTGCTAAGATTTATTTTTATTGTTTTTTGACAGAGAGAGAAGGGGAGGGCCCAGAGCAGTCTCCATAGTTGTACGTCAGCAGTTTTCAACATGGTTTCGTTCCACACAGCTGGGCGGGGGCCGCACAGGAAGGGCAGTGGGCTGGGGGCCTCCCGCATGGGAAGCACACCCAGTTCAGTACACGGGCCGGGGCTGGGATTCGATCCTCAGTCCCCAGGGCTGCAAAGTGAGCACTTAACCCGCTGAGCCTTCCCGGCTTCCCCTGCTTTCAGTTTTATATCCCAACTATGAGGGAAGTCATATGATTCTAGACTTTCTGCAGTCTGACTTCACTTCTTTTTCTTTTAAATCGTGATTTTACTGCTGAGTCCAAAGCTCAAACAAACATGATGCAGGAGGCCTTTAAAATCCACATTTTATCATCTGAGTCATGCTCCTGTCTTTGCAACTCTGCTTAAAAAAAAAAAACGGTGTCATCAGAATTGACTACAAACCCACACAGCAGAGCATGATGCACTTGAGAGACGCGTGCAAACACTGAGGAGCGTGAAGGCGCTTCGGTTCCACGCCAAGGCCAGAAGCTCTGAGGCTCTTACGAATAATCATTTTCTACGCAAGTAGAAACCGTTTCAATGACAACAGTGCATTAAATTATATTTTTTATTTAAAGGTTTATTTTGTGATTCACTGTTTTGAACACACACACACCCGCCCCCCCGGCTAAAAAAAGAAGCGGGTAGGTGAATAGACCTGCCACCTCTCTGTTATTTGAAGTTCAGTTAAATATAGTGGTTCTCAAAATGTGGTCACTGGACCATCAGCCTCACTCCAGAACTTGTTAGAAAAGCAGCTTCAGGGATGCTGGGATAGCTCAGTAGATGGAGCGCTTGCCTCACAATCATGAGGTTCCCAGGTCCAGGGTTCGATTCCCAGCCTGTGTAAATGCATACGCTGAACTGGGGCACAGCTAGGAACCGCTGGGATGGTATGGTGGCAAAGGTTCTCGCCTCCCATGAGGGGGGCCCCCGGTTTGGTTCCTGCTTGGCACGGTCCCACAGCCACCTGTGTGAAATGAAACCACGTCACAACTAATGATGCACAACTATGGAGACGGCTGTGGGCCCTTCCTGCTCCTCCCTCCCCTACCACCCTCACTCTGCACCTCTTCTCAAACAATTGAAAGAAAGAAAGACAGAAGGAAGGAAGGAGGGAGGAAAGGAGGGAGGGAGGGAGGGAGAGAGAGAGAGAGAGAGAGAGAAAGAAAGAAAGAAAGAAAGAAAGAAAGAAAGAAAGAAAGAAAGAAAGAAAGGAAGGAAGGAAGGAAAGAAGAGCAGTAGCAGGCCCCACTCTAAACTTGCTGAATCGTAAACCCCGGTGTGTGTGTGGGTGGGGTCAGCAGTGACCCAGAAGTGGGTGCTTGAACCAGCTCCCCAGGTGACGCTGATCCAGCCTCAAGTCTGAGGACCACTGGCCGCATACACGCCACCATGTGAAAGACCAACTGGTGTCTGAACACAGTCAACCCTACGGCACTGCTTACTGATAAGACAGATAAACCAGAGGGTTTCTGGAGCACCCAAGCCTTATTTCTCACATTCTTCTCATGCCAAAGAAGAGGGAGTGAAGTTCCGGTAAAGCAATTATGTTTTGGCCAACGCCCATCAATGTAAAAGGTGGAGAAGCAACTGAATGTCACAAAACGGTGGAAAAAAAAAATAATAATAAGCCTACATAGATTATTTTTTTGTTCCTTATAACAAGAAATATATACAACCTGATTCTGGGAGGTGAGCACATAGTGCAATGCATGGGTGATGTGATGTGGACTTGTGCATCAGGAAACTAGCTAATTGTTACCAACCAATGTCACCCCATTAAAGTTAACAATAAAATAAAATAAAAAAAAAAGAAATATATACAATTTGCCTCTTTTTTTTTCTGTTAATTATAAGGAACATAGGATAAAGCTAGGAAAAAAAACTTTTTTATTATGGTTAAAGAAGAAATACCAGATTCTATAGGAGAACTTCTTTTCTTGAAGGGTAAAGGCTTTCCTTATATTTATTTTTGTACCTCGCTCAAGTCTTAGTCTTTAGTCACTAAAATTTAGTCACTAAAATTAATGGTAAAGGTCTATAAGAAAAACAGAAAGACAGAGAAAAAGACAGACATGTATACAAAGAGAAAGAAGATACCAAGCAGAAAATAAAAGGGAATGATTGAGGTAAAAGCAAAGAGACAAAACCCTGAAAAACAAAAAATTAACCTGAACCGTGAGTGACAGGCACAGGGCTTATGGCTTTGAAATTCAATAATATAATTTCTAAGGCATGCAATGTTTTCTCTTCTGAAAATTATTACAAAACACCTTTGTCCAAAATGCTGGCCAAGTTTCAAAGACCCAAAGTAGCCTCTTATATTCTACCTACTGTCAGATAGCTACCTTCTGTCGGATAGACACGCTTGGATCTGAGATGAGTTGCTTGAGAGGCACTGAGGGTCTTGTCAGGGGGTAGCTGTGAGGAATGGGGCAGGTCCTGTATCAAAAGGAGAGGGGGAAGGGAGAGGTTTTGTTTTGTTTTGTTTCTTTTTGATCTTCAACTTTGCTGAGAATATTTTTCAAGAGTTTCAGTTCGCAGCAGCTGTTCCACAGATATGTCAGCATGGGAATCACAGCTCAATGCACCAAGGCCTGTGAATTCACACCTTGAACCAAAATACACTTTAACCTCTTCACCAGTCACTACCCTATCTCCTGCTTGGTTTTATCTCAGCGATGAGAACATGCTCTAACGCCATGTAGCGCAGGAACTGAATAATGCAAGAGGTGACCTAAGGGGAAGATACAATCTGATATAAGTGTTGGCAGGAGACATTCCACCCACTCCCAAAGACAAACTTACTTATTCAAGAAAACACGTCACACAAAACCGGAGCTGGCAACCATGTCTTCAAAGTCAGAGGAGTTGATCCAACTCTGGAAAGTGGTAGTTTGTGCAGTTAACACTTCCATTCAGAAAAGTACTAACCCTCCCAGCAGCTTAACCAAATTAGAACAATTTTATACTCTCTACATGATGCATAGCATTAACGAAATTATACTAACTAAGCCAATCATCAAAGGACAAGGGCTGTATGATTTCACTTAATGAGATGCCTAGAGTAACCAGATTGATAGAAACAAAGCAGAACGGGGGTTTCCAGGTGCTGAGGAGAGAGAGGAAATGAGTTATTGTCTAATGGGTATAGAGTTTCACTTTCAAAGATGAAGAGTGTTCTGGAGGCAGGTTGCACAGCCATGCGAATCTACTTAAAATTACTGAACTTAAAAAGTGGTTACTAGTTTTGACAGATGGTTTGCTAGATTTACTGAGGTGATCACTTCATTAGGTATATAAATGTTGAATAACTATATTTTATACCTGAAGTTATTGTAACACATTAATGTGTCAACTATACTTTAATTTAGCAAAATGGTTAATATTGTAAATTTTATGTTACATGTATTTTATCACACAATTTCAATGAAAACAAAACAAAACATGGATTTCAATCAAACCAACTGTCGATACCGTGGTGGCCACCAATTAGTGGGAGGATATTCTGCTATGACTGATCTGTGACACCTGATGACACGGTCAATGCCTTTTGCTGTCAGCAGCCAATCTCGGCGACATGCTGCAGCTGTTGTCTGTTTGCTCCCATCCAAACAAGAGCCTGGGCCACCCACCTTTGGCCTTTGATTCCTTCCTAAGTAGCCACAAATACGACTGTTGAATTAAAGGGTATGTGTGGAGAAAATGCATGTGCATGTCCCAATGTGGTCACCCTGTTGAGCCCCTTTACATATGGAAGAATAAGTGGCAGTCTTAAAATCTTCCATAAAGGTCAGTTGCGTTAGGTCACACGGTTGTCAGATGTCATGCTTTTGCTTCTGATGACATCGTTGGAGGTCTGGGCACCATCCCAGGATCTCTGTATTTGTGCCCGTGTTTTTGCAGTGCGTGAATGTTAAGTCTGCAATTTGGAACTTGGGCCATTCCCCCAAGCAGAGAATGGTTGAGTTTGGATTTCTGTCATCAGTGGTTTCAGCATGAATCCTCTAGGTTAGAATTGCGGCGCACTGATTCTTTTCAAATGTGTTTGAATTTCACAAGTATGTGCGTATTGGATTCTCTTTTATTTTTCCTAGCTAGAAGGAAAAAGGTGGGAGGACAAATATTTAGTGTTTCAACACAAATCTGAGCCCCTTTCAAGCCCAGCATATTAATTAACAAATGATTATCTTTCATAATAGTGGTATAGTGTAAATAGGAATTGATTTATTTTACTAATAACTATTCCTTAATTTAGATTTTAACATAAATTCTTTGTGCTTCCCCCTGACTACCCACACACTTCTGTATATGTGTGTAAGTCTGTGTGAGATAAAGTCCGTGTGTAGTGCATGTAGTATGGAGTATACTGAAATGGAATTTGAAACATTCACAATTGATACTACTGAAAGAGACTTGTGCACAATACCTGTGATACCTACCAGTATATGCTTATTTAAAAAGGCAACTGTCTCAAGGTCCAACCATGTTGTCACAAATGGCTGTATTTCATCTTCCCTTATCTCTGAGTAATATTCCATTGTGTAAATGTACCACAACTTCTTCATCCAGTCATCTATCAAAGGACACTCTAGGTGTTTCCATGACTTGGCCACCATGAACAGTGCTGCGATAAATATTTGGGTACAAATATCTTTGCAGACTAAAGTTTTCAAGTTTTTTAGGGTAGACACCCCAAAGAGGGATTGCTGGGTCATATGGCAATTCTGTTCCCAACCTGGGTACCCTACTTTGGAGAATTTATTCTAAAAAATAAGTTGAGCAGAAGTGGAAAAAAAAAGGCAACTATCAATTAGCTTGTAGGTAACTTTACAGAAAATAAAATGCAAAGCAACAATGTTTTACCCTTGAGTCAAACCCTCTTGAAGAGTAGAAGCCACTCTGAAAGCCAAGTGCCACCTGTTACAGAAAGGGTCACATGACCTGTGACCCGACTGCTGCTGGGGAGGTCTGGCTGCATCTGTGATTTCCATCACTATCCACCTTAAAGAGGCTGGGGCGGAACTTGGTTAAGGAAGGAAAGTTGCTTTCAAAAGATTGAGATGAAAGAACCGGCACAATCAAATAAATGGCTTAGTGCAGTAACCAACTCTCTTGCACATTCCTAGGGATTGACCTGTCCTTGGCCTTCCTGAACATCTCTTCTAGAATATCAATCTGTGAAGGCACTGGAGAGAAGCCGAAGCAAGTGGTGAGAACATTGGGCATGACCAGTGGGTCTTGGTGGCAGAAACAAAGTGATTCTGCCTCTCTTTTAGCCCTTAGACCCTGTCGGTACTGAGCCTTTGCGCTAAGAGAACTTTGATTGCTGGTTTTCAGGCTACTAAATTTAAGAAACTGAAAGTGGCTCTGGAAGGAATTATTCTAGGAGGGGTCACAAACTTTTCGAAGAAGGGGAAACCAGAACTTTAAACCAAGTTTCCCACTTGTGTTCACTGAGAACAGGTGTGTATTTTGCTCAAAGAAAGATTTCGTGCAGAGCTATGGGCAGGAGTAAACATTTCTGCCCCCATAGCTGGGGTTGATTGACATCATTAGGGTCTTATCGCTCCAGTGGCTTTCTATGAATATGATATGAAACATATACAAGTGTGTGAATCAGATAAAACGAACACCTACCGTTCCCCTAGCGTTCTTGGGAATGTTTGCACTAGAAGGACAGCTCTCCTATCTTCTGGTTATAGGAACACAAGTACTTAATACACTACATTTCATTTCATTTTATTTCATTTTCATCACAACTCTATGAGATCGTATGATTGTCCCCACTATGTAGATAGATATATGTATGCTTAAAGAATTTGAATAACACACTACAGTAGCACTTGAGATTTGAGCTGAGGAAGTCTAGAATGTTGCTCTCAATCACACTCCCACAAGATAAGTAGCACATGTTATGTTGTCTGCACAAAGTCACTGAAGAATTCTGGGTGACCAACTCAAAGCTCATTCATTAATTTTCCTCTTCTTTACAGAGCTGACCCACAAGCCCTGCAGTGTGGCCTTGCCTCCCCTAACATTTAACCTGCTTTCTCTTCATGGCCCCACTGGCCAATTCTCGCAATACAGTAGTGTGTTTTGAATAATATTATAGAATCAGGTGAGAAGTCTTTGCCCATGTTCCCTAGTAGAACCTCTATTTCTCTCTGAACTTCTAGAGAAATACTGTTGACACAGCTATAATAACTGTCCAGACTCCTCTGGAACCAGAGTTCCACAATATCAAATCCTTCAATGCCTACAGCAGGAGAAAGAACATGTCAATTCAGGTGTGATCATCAACTTTCTCTTTCCACCCTTTCCTGGATGCCTTCATTCTTCTTCTCCCGTCTTCTCAATTGCCTGGATTCTTTAAGAGGCTGCACTATGTTGCTATGTTCAAGATGGATAGGTAAATAGGTGGAGTCTAGATAGATACAGTCTGGGTTTGGGTTCCCCCAGTAGCAAACCCTGAGATAAGGATTCACACACAGATAGGAAGCACTAGTAAAGGAATGAAGAAATGAGAAATAGAAAGGGAAGAAAACTAACTATAGGGGAATACTCAAGCAACTTTCCACTAAAGGCAATTGGAGCAAGCTTAATTCCCCTGGGAAATTCTGGGAGACTGTGTAGAACTTGCTACTCAAAGTGGGTCATTATCGTCATCATCACCTTCATCTCCATCATCATGATCATGATCATGATCATCATCATGATCATCATCATTCCATGCTCCATCCCAAATCCACTAAATCAGAATGTGAACTGTTTAACAAAATCAACAAGTTTGTAGAATGCTGGGGGAGATATGCTTCAAAGTTAAACTAACCAAGGGGAAAGAAAATTGAGATTTATCTACCAACTCCCCATTTGACATTGGTTGTGAGCTATTTCTGAGGGTTTCAGATCTCTGCCATTTCTGGCTTGGCCTTTGTGTAGAGAGAACATTAATGCTCCCATGGCCAGAAAGAAAATGTGCAGGCAGAAAATTAAAAATATCAGCAGGAAGCAGCCAACATCCTGTTACAGCTATTATGAGTTCAACTATGAGACAGCTAGATAGGAGCATAATATTAAGGCTGAGGTTAAATTGCAATACTAATCACCACCACAATTCTAGTACTGATTCAATGTCAATCAAGTAGATGACGTAAACAGGCTTTTACTATAAATAAAGCAGTTAATTTACCTACTAGAGAAATACCATTATCACAATTAATTTTAGAATGTTATATTTCAGATTATTTTTACTCAGTAATTATTTCGGGCTTTCTGAAGTCAGCCATGATTGAGATCAGGAAAAAGGCCTCCATGGTTCATTTCTTATTATAATTCCTAATATTAACCCTCAGGAAGGGTGAGGAAGCATATGACCAATGTTTGTCAATGCAATGATGTATTTTAAATTATAGTCAAAAGCTGAAATTATAGTGGGAAAAAAAGACTTGACTCCTACTATAACATTAAACACCAGGAAAGAGATTTGGATAACATCTAGAAAAATCCATGTCTGTTTTCAAACACAATAAAAGCAGTTTCCAGGAAAATGTTTGTTTTGTTATCCAGCACTTGCATTTTAAAGTATTAGAGCATTCTATACCATACAAGAAAAAAATTCAAGATGCATCAAAAGTTTCTAAATCAGCTTAGAAAAAAATTAATCTCCTAAAAATATCAAACTTATAGACAATGTAATGTAGAATTGTATACCTGGAAACAATGTAATTGATATCAATCAATGTCACCTCAATAAATTTAACAATAACAAAAATATCAAACTTAAAAAAAACCCTAATTAAATTATTTTTGTTTTAATAAAAGGATTAGAAAAGTGTGAACCTAAAACTTTGAACTTGACAGGCTATAGTAATTATGGGCTCAAAATATAAGTTTAGTACTTAACCTTTACTAAATACAATTTAAAATAAAGAATGTATTCTTTCATACAATTTATCTCCGTACAATATGAAATAAATTTTTAAATATTCAAAATATTGTAAAATTAAACTTGTTATTCATTGATTAACCAACTACCAAATGTTGAAGACCTGTTGTTGAGAAAATGAAAAGTTAATGCACATTGTACATTTTTAACATACGTTAAGTAATGAAATCCTATAGAATACATTCTTCTTTTACCCCTTCTCCCCCTTTCTCTTCCTGCTGGCTCCCTTCTCTCTGCCCTTTAGCTTCCAGCAGCAAAGGCAACGTCACATCTATTACCTGAATGCACTGAGCACAGAATTTTCTGTGTGCTTCCTCACACTCCAAATTAGCTGCCTTATGTAGGGTAAAATCTCGTGAAATCCTGCTTTTGCTGAAGTCATCTCTCTTCTTTCTTAAGTAGCTTGTTGTATGGCCAGGTCACTGAGGAAGGTTTTAAGTCACTTATTTATTTATAGTGTGGTTGACTCATTGATGTTAGAAAGACAAGTTCTGGGATGCCAGGATAGCTCAGCAGTTGAGCACTGACCTTGTAATCGCGAGATCTGGTGATCGGTTCCTGGCTTCGGCCCATGCAAACTCATATGCAATCAGAATAAAAGGTAGATTACTTGCTAAGTAACAAAACAATTAGACTAAAGGCGGAATTATCATTAGCATCACCAAAGTCCAGAAAGCAATAGAGTAATGCCTTCAAGTATTGGGAGAAAATAGTTGTCTTATCTGGAAAGCTAAATAATTATTCAAGCATAAAGGTGAGTGAAACAAAAACTATTTAAAACAAATAAAGCCTGAGAGAGTTTACAACTCATAGACTTTCCATTGCTGAAAGAACTACAAAAGGATGTACATTAGTAGGAAGAAAACTAAGCCCACAAGGAAGGAGTGGCATGCAATAGTTTATAGTTTGTTCTATCCCCGTGTCTCCTATAACTTTTTATATTTTCTAATTTATTATTCTCTGTGCTACATTCTGAATAATTTCTTCAGATAGTTCTAGTTTACTAATTCTCTATTTATTGAGTTTCTAATTATTTTTTTGTGATTGTTAGAATTAAATTCAGGTAAAGTAATAGAAACATCGCCATGGTTGAAAGAAAAGAAAGAAAAAGAAAGAAAGAAAGAAGGAAGGAGGGAGGGAGGGAGGGAGGGAGGGAGGGAGGAAATTTAGCTTTCAGTCAAGATAGAGTAACAGGAACTGGATTTCTTTTCTTGTTAGAGGGAAAGGACAAAAAACAAATACAACAAGCAATGGTTTTCAAGACACTGGGTAATAGAGGACAGTAATCCTGATGAATGAGAAACAAGCAAGTTAGTTCTTATAATCACCCCAGCTTGCCACTTGGAGAGAGTTTTCATTTTCAGGCTGTGTCACTGAAGGAGGGAACCCAACTAGAGCCTGATCGCTTTTATTTGAGATGAAGCTGAGAGCCTCAGGACCAAGAGAGGTAGAGTCCACGGGACAAAATACTGAGCAGAGGAGAGCTACACAGCATCTGAGCAGAGAATCCCAAAGATCTGCAGAAGGTTTGCTACCAGCAGTCAGTTCAGTAATAATTATAGGTGTGTGAGGACTCCACTGAAAGCTGAAACGTATTTAAAATAGTGCAAAAGTGTGAAATACTTCAGGTAAAATCTGACAAAGGATGTACCCTGAAAACTATGAAATTTTGCTGAGAGAAATTAAAGAGGAATGAAATAAATAGAGAGAGATACTTTGTAGATCAGAGAATTCAATATTGTTAAGATATCAATTTCCCCCAAATTGTTCTATGTAATCAGTAAAATTCCAATAAAAACCCTAGGAGGCTTTTTGTGTTGTTGTAGAAAATAAAAGTGATTCTAAAATTCATTTGGAAATCCAAAAGGCCAAGAATACCGAAAGCAAATGCAGCGAAAATAAAAAATCTATAGCTACTACTTGATTTTGAGATACAGGATATTCAAGTGAGGGTAAGATTAAGAACAAAGACTCAATACTACTCATACTTCCAAATAAAAGAGTATAAAACATCTCTTGTGTTAGGATATAGTAAATAACAAAATAGGTTATTGTGGCGTCACATAGACTGGCAAAGAACCATGTAGAAAGCCCAAGTAATACTTGCTGGATATAATCGACATTGGTCAGACAGTGACGTCTTGAAAGTTGGGGACACATGAGAAATAAGCTGCTTCCAAATTTGATAAATACAATTTTATTCACATCTATTATTTTTTACTCTACTCACTTCTTTAAAAGACTTAAAGTAGCTAATAATTAACTAGAAAAGTAGTCAAAGACTTATTACCTGACACACATATTTTATACCCCTGTGTATTTCTCTTGGCTTTCTTCAATTAGATGGGAGATTACCTTCACTCTACAACACTACATCATGGGGGAAACATACATCTTCTATATGGCTTCCACTGTCTAGACTTTTTGCTTATTTTAGATGCATCTAATGCATGAAGGACAATGGGACATTTTTCGAGCTTAGAAAGAGCAACACATAACTGGAGCTGACGTCATGGTCCCTCTTATGTCAGGAAATTTCCCATTATTATTCCAAGAAGGCAAACACTTGGGAACCGCCCTGCAGGAAATGAATGGTTTCATGTAAATGGCCATTTGCCACGAAGACATGGTGTCTTAAAATGTCTTAGAATGATGACAACTCTTACTCAGCGTCTTCCCTTCCTGAGAAAAGTCTAATTTGTTCTAAAGAAGAAATTAGTAACCGGGGATTTACATTTTCTCTTAAAGAAAAGGTTTTTATTATGTTTATGAAAAATTATACTAGCAAGAAATGATGCTTAATATTAGACATCAGGTTGATATTTCAGGTGTACTATGGCTTTTGTCAGATAGCAGGAGTCTTATACATGTGAGTGCCTGAATCTATGAGCCTTAGAAGTGCTTCTTTGGGATAGAGAAGAGTACTTTCCATTGTAAATTTTTAAATTACCATATTTTATTGTGGATAATGTGCACTTTTTTTTGGCCTAAATTGGTGAGGAAAAAATTAAAATGCACATTATACATGTGTAGTACTAATTCTGTATCTGTATAAATGTTTTTCATTCTTTTTTAAGTTTTATGTATTTATTTATTTATTTTTTTGACAGAGAGAGAGAGATACAGAGACAGAGACAGAAAGAGAACTGAACTGGGGGAGCTCCCCAGTTCAGCACATGGGTCCGCACAGGCCGAGGCCGGGGCCGGGGCCGGGGCCGGGATTCGATCCTCAGTCCTGGCACTACAAAGTGAACGCTTAACCCACTGAGCCATCTCGGCTTCCCCTTGATTTTTTTATTTATGCTTATGAGTTAATAGTGTTACATAAAATTTCTTGTACCATAACATGTTAAAAAATAAATGCTAAAATTCCTTTTTAATACAGCAAACAAACAGATAAACAAGTACCTAAATATAAACAAATAAGAATTTGAATTAAAAAATTAAAACACGATTTTGTCCCTGAATGTTTGGGCCCAAAACATAGTTGTGCATTATACATGGGAGCGCATGATACACAGCAAAATACAATACAAAGGAGACGAGGCAGTTTCTACCAAATGGGCAAGATAGGCGTTCTTATCTTTTCCAGAGTTTGGATATTAGAACATTAAAGCGCTGCCTACAATTGAACTCGGTTCACATTTTTTGTGTGGCCTTCTGACACAGGTAACGTTGCTTCCTGCCTCTCACTGACTGTTGTTCAAACTCCCTAGGATCTTCCACCAGGACCTTTATGATCAGGCCCTGGCTTACCTCGCTAGCTTTCATTGCTTTTTACCCTCCAGCCACACACACATATGCACATGCTAACCTCCCTCCACCAACTTTATCCCACCCTCCATGATGAGGAACCATACTTACACTTGACAGACAGGTATATGGAAATTATTTGCCTCCTGCCCAGCTCACCAGCCTGGCCTGATGCCGGACGCTATGCACTCAGTACTGTAGGAACTCTCACTGAACACCGAACTCTCTCTTCCATCCTTCTTTCATAAGACTGTTCGCTTTGCCTAACTGTATTGCTTGCAAACCTATGTGATCCTTTTGTATAGAACATCTCTACCTCGACTACTGGAGGCTCTCATCTGGCCAGGGCCTTGGTTAGTACCCATGGCAAAACCGAACCAGTAGGACTAGACCCATGGCTTTATTCCAATAAAGCCTGACATTGTGGAAAGACACAAACATGTGCACAACTGCTACTTTGATAGCCACATCCCACTCACGACACTCTGTGTAGAATCAGACCCCTTATTATAATTATCACCTGTTTGAATTTCGTTCCCTTCCACACCACTACCTGGATGACTAAGCACGGCCAGGAACCCCTAACTGACCTGAAGCCCAGTGTCCTGGCCACACCTTGAGGATAAAGAATTCAGACTTCAAGATCCCAACACAGGGCATTGCACCACAGAGAGGGCTGAGAAATCCAGTTGATGGCTCTTGGCCATTTATTGCTTTACGCCCAAGAATGCATTTCTGCTTCTGGCAAAAGGAAAGTGCCTCTAAGATCCATTCTGTTCTAATCATAACAGCCACTGTAAGTAGAGTTGGCTTTGTTAACTCTCCATTATGCAGTGTATAGACAGGCTCTGTTTGCTAAGGCAACACGGAGTCAGTAATTCCTTCAGTGTTTACAGTATGTGATAAGAAAATGAAGGACTGGAATCAATTGCCTAGGCTCCGGTTCAAGTTACTCACAGATTACAAGGAATTCTCAGAAGCATCCCAGTAGCTTCAGGAGTATGCTTCCTAGAAATGCAGGCTTGGGCTGGGATGAACACGCCATCTGTCCTGAACAGCCACCCTCCAGAGCTGTGTACAACAAGGAAGGGCCCTCAGCAATTACTTCTAATGATTCGGTTTTGTTTTTCCAATTCAGCAAACATGTCCTGAGCATCTTCTACTGCAGAGCATAGCCCCGAAGGGGGACACCAAGAAGGAGGGAATTTGTCACTGCCTTCAGAACACAACCATCTGTTGGACAAAAGATAAATCATCAACTAACACATGCCCCAGAGGGTGAGGGGAACTTTACCCTAAGGACATTTGCAAAATTCCAGAGAAGCACCTAGGAGAGTGAAGCCCAACAAAGAGTTACATGTTTGATGTTGATCAAGGGTTTTACTCCTTTGGTTTGATTCATATCAACCTTTGAAGCCTCAGTGTGAAAAAAACACTGAACACTAAGATCAGAAATAATGTGTCCTCCATCCTGAGTGTAACTAGCTCCCATTTCTAGCAACTACAGAAAAGAAGTTACACACGTCAACAGATTACTTTGTCATTTACTACTCCTTGGTGGGTCAGAATATAATTGTTCATTACGTATGCATGCTGATTTCTAGTTCTCAAAGTCAGACTATTGGTCGCATATATAATTATAATAGATGATAACTGACATATAAGTTACTATTCCAATAAGTGGTATTTAGGCCCTTCAGTTCTAATACATTTCATGTGGTCACTTTCTCTTACATTGGGGAAAAAATATACACAGCTTCTCTCTGCAAATCCTGTTTTAGAATATGATGCAAGAAGCTGAATTTTACTCTCAGAACAACAGTACTCTATAATGTCTTCAGGGTGGAAAACTCTAAACTTCCCAGTGGCAATAATTTATACTAACTCCAAAAGAGAAAAGGGGAAAGTTAGAAAGGGAAAAAAATAGAAAAGATAGACCAAACACTGTTAAAAAAAACCCAACTTGATTGTTTCTTGGCCTTTTGGCTGAGATCAAGTGTAAAACAAAACTTGAACAGTAGTCTGATTTATTATAATCCATTATATCTTTGCTTATATACCAAAAATAGGACTCAGTTTAGTTCCAAGCAAATGACATCAAACACTAAAAGCAACAGATGACTCATAACTTAGAAAATCATTTGAATGAGATATAAAAATGAGTCCAAGTTTATTTTTAGGATTTAATAGAGCGATTTCATTTTCTTCAAATAATTAGAGTATACAATGGCATTCCCTGGGGTCTAAAAAATATATTAAAGATATTGAAAGTTCAATTTTAACATGGTACTCTTCTTTTTTGTTTTTTAGTTAAGTGCAGGGAACATAACAAAAGCATTCAAAATGCTATCTAACCATGATACTTGTGAATGAGGAATGAAGGATAATTACATATGATAGTAGAATAAACTACAGAATTCATTAGAGAAGTAAAAGTGAAATTAGCAATGATGCTTCTCACTTTAGTATCTTAGTATTTTTCCAGTCTTCAAGAGTTTAATGTCAACACCACCAACTGTGGTCGGCTGCAGTGGTGGTCACATTTTTAAGGGGTCCGACTTTATGGAGTCTGTGTTTTATTTCACCACTAGTGCCTTTTTCACTTGACTTCTAGCTGTAGTCATTCCCCACATAAAAATACCAGAACTAATAAGATGATTGGATGAAAATGCGGAATAATAACCATGTAATATGTAATGTACCGTAAATGTGGTGTATACATATTATATCTTACGGCAAAACCTTGGTAATTGCCTGTCTGATTTAATTTTCAGCTGAGTAAAGGGAAAAACTTGAGGTTGTGCTATCTTTTGCTGAATTATTATTATTATTACAAATATCTGCATCGGTCAAGGGACCACATAAAAATCCTTACTCCAGTGTTACCATTTTCAGAGTTTTTGAAATTGGAAGTTAACCTAAGGTAAAACATTTATTGAAGCATAGCATTCCAGAGTCTCCTTACTTTTCTCATCAGAAAGGAAGTTCAAGTTAGCCTTTAAATAATGAGAAACGAGAATTCCCTATGAAATTATGGAGTCGCTAAACCTCAGGGTAGGGAGGGAACAGGGCACTGGGTGAGGACATCATGGTATCACTGCCTTGTTAGCAGATGGCTTGAAATCGGAGCGGCCTTGGAGCTTGGAGTCTTGCTGAGGTTTCTGTACAAAGAAGGAGGTGTTGTGGCTTCTGGGTGGGGTGTGGACAAGCACAGTAAAAGCTCAGGCAAAATTCTGGTGTGTATCAACTCCAGCCTCAGAGGCAGGGTCCAGCAAAAGCAACATTCTACCCGAGTGTTACCAGCTGGTAAAAGAGGGGCGTTACTTCTGCCCGCCCTGTATTGCTCTTTAGCCTCTATCCTCCATCTTAACGTCTGAGGGGAAGCTTAGCTTGAGAAAGCATCTCAGGCCTCTATCAGGGCGAATTCATCCTCAGATTTCCGATAATATCTAGCCGGTATGCCAGGTACTAGAGATTCTGGCATAAATAACCCCAAACCCCTGTCTATGCGTAGTTAAAAGCGTAACAGGGAGTTTGCATAATTTACTGCGGGTGTGATGAACAAAGTACCACAAACTGGGCAGCTTAAAATTGATTTTCACACATTTCTGGTGGTTAGAAGTCTGAGATCAAGGTCTTGGTAGTGTTGGCTCCTTCTGAGGATTGTCAGGGACACTTTGTTCCATGTCTCCCCACTCCCTTAGCTTCTGGCAGCCTCAGGTGGTCCTTGGCTTGTTGGTGGCAGTCTTCCTGTGTCTTCACATCATCTCAACTGCCATGTATATCTGCCTTGGGATCTTAACTTCCTTTTCAGAAGGGCACCAGTCAGATGAGGGTCCACCCTAACAACCTTGCCTTAACTTGATCACCTGTGAAGGCCTGATTTTCAAATCAAGTCACATTCAAAGGTACCAAAGGATAAGAATTTCAATATCTTCTTGGGGGATACAAGCCAAGCCATAGAAGAGTTGTTGTTCAAAGGAATGAAAATTCTACAGTTTCTGACTCTCCACATTGAACTTTATTTCCTCATGAGATACTTCATTCTGGGCTTCTAAAACCCAGTCCCATTCCAAACCTTTCTGTTACTGTATTGTCATTCATCTCACCAATTCCAGTAATGTTTGGGGCCCCATTTTGACATGAAGGCCCCTAGTAAACTCCACTGCATACCCATTGCCCATGGACTTGCTCATTGTAAACCACAAGATGGCTCTAGTCAATCAAACCTGTGATCAGTTAGCAGGGCTCTCATAATGGTTCATCACGTGGTGTGAGCACAGACCTGTCGAAGACCGTCTTCGGTCCTGCAGCCATGGAAACAAAGACTGGCCCAGCTCAAGGCTACAGAGAATGACAGAGTCCCTCTCCTGCCGGGACAGTCACATCACAACTAGACTTGGGAAATGGTTCAGTTTTCTCCCTCACGATCATGTGATTCATGGGTTACTACTATTTCATCTTTCTGGTCACCTGATGCCACAGGGTCAGCCTTTGATCTGATGCTAATTTAAGTCCAGAAAGCTATTCCATGTGGCCCCCTACACCTCAGAATAGAACTCTTCATGCCCTGACCCCTTAAAAAGCACTTCCAACCTTTAGGTAAGGGTGAAAGTTCACCAGATTGTCCAATAAACCATGAAGCTTAAAGAAGATTAGAGGCTGGAAATTTTAATTGAGTTTGCCCTCAACCAAATATGCTGAAACTATAGACCTCATTAGCTACATGATCATCAGTGTCCGTTTGTTTTTTTGTAACAAAATTTCAGTGTTCCTTTAAAGTACTGTAGTTATCAAGAAGGAAATAGCTGATGTCATGTGTTTTTCTTTCAAGTCATCAAAAGTCTTGACCGTGTCTGTAAGCTGAAGAAAAATGCCTGTATGTGTGCCTTTGGCCATCTTTTAATACAAATTCTGTTGGTGGGAAGGAGGAGACTGATTAGAAAAAGAAGACACAGTGTACACATTAAGACTACGAGGGCTGTCCGGAAAGTAGCCAGCCACGTAACATGAAAAACAGAGGCATTTATGGCTGGATTTTTTTTCCGGACAGCCCTCATGTATATTCCAAAGAACAAGGTCAATAAGGCAGCCATGTGGCTAACCATAATTTGGCTTCCAGGACACAGAGTCCGGGCCATTGAGCAATTGTGTTCCCTTCCTCCGAGTCCCATCTGTCCTTTTTCAACCCCTTTGCTAGTGGTTTGTGGGCTAAGATTACTTCCGGTCTACCACTTCCAGTCCAGAGGGTCTAAATACATAAATACCCTTGGGGCTTAATTTCCATTCTGCTTCCATCCCTCTGAGGGAGAAGAAAACTCGTATTTCACAGGCTCTGCAATTCCGCAGTCTCTAAGGAGGAAAAGATGTTTACAACTTATAGTCTGTTTTAGGGGCCTGGGTGTTTCTCTGAGACCCATTTGGTAAAAACGGAATTCTACATTTGATGCAGAAAACAATCACTTGATGTTGTAAATAAGAATGAAACCTATTGCTCTTCTTTTCACATTTAGCCTTAGTGATTCAGAGGGCTCATTTACAGTGTTGACTAACTCTGTGTGTGAGGGCCCACAAGAAAGAGTGAATTCTTTAGTTAATCATTGATTCAGTAAACTTGACTGAATTCTTACCAAGTTCTGGGGGATGCAAAGAACTGTTCAATCCAATCCTCTCCTGCAAAGAACCGACAGCCAGTCTAGGGACCAACCACAGGACAGCACGCTTATTCTTTTGGTTTTGTTCATCACTGTCGCTCCCTGATGGAGCCTGGTGTTTGTTTAGTGCACGCAAGGTGCGCAACAAACATCTGTCAAATAAATAAGTGAGATTAATGCCACCTGAGGACAGCAAACCCTTTCCAAGATGAGAAGTGGGCTCTCCTGGCTGAGGAGACGAGAGCAGGCTTCATACCGGAGATGGAATTTCAGCCATGCTCTCTGGAAGGGGCAGGACTCCAGGAAGCCAGAGGGAAGGGGACAAAGCTGCATCAAGCCAGGAGGCTGGGAGACTGAGTATTTTCAGGGGAGGGCGTGGCCAGAGTGCAAGAGACCACGCAGCAGGAGAAAAGCCTAAGAAGAACGTGCTAGAAAGAGCAAGAGAGCGTGTTGGGTAAGGGGGCTTCTGAAGTCACTTGGCAGTGACCTCCCTGTGTCATTGAGAAAGGTGGATCGGGCATAGCCTGAAGAGCTGGGGTGAGGAAAAAACATGCAGACACCCAGCGGGGCCTGGGCGATCTGGCTTTGTCCACCCCGGGTCCAGTGTAATCGTGCTCTGTCCCTTCCCGCCTTCATGTTAACCTTTCAAGAAGAAAAACGTTGTGAAAACCTGACTTTCTGTGTACTTTTCCAAGTGAGTCAGGAGGCTTGTTATATTTATAGCCAATTCTGATGTAAGGATCTGAATAGGAATGAGAACGGATCCCAGAACCCCTCGGGAGGCTTGCTCAGCCATGTAGTGTCTTAGGAACAGCGGCCCCGTATCTCCTATTCCCAAGGTCACATTATAGGGTGGAAACCGCAAGGTGCCCGATGATCTCAGGTCCTTGCATTTTAGGACCTCCCAGAACAAAAGTGTGTGTTATGCGGTGTGTGCATATGTGTGCATGTGTGCGTGCATGTGTGTGTATGTAGGGGTGTCTGAGCACTGAAAGAGTTTGAAAAAGAACACATGGAACAGCGCTCAGGCAATGCTCTACGCCAAGTTTCTCCTGAACAGGCCTTATGCATGATAATCTCAATAACAGTTAGACACACATACGCTCAGCGGGTTGGGTGCTTGTCTTGCAGCCCCAGGGTCGAGGATTGAATCCTGGCCCCAGCCATGTGGACCCATACACTGAACTGGGGTGCGCTTCCCATGCAGGAGGCCTCCAGTTCAGTTCCTGCAGGGGCGAGACTCCCACGTGGGAGGCCCCCAGCTGCTTCCTGCCCTGCACATCCCCGTGCCCACATGCGGAGTGAAACCATGTCAAAAACTGATAAAGTACAGAGTGCTCCGGGCCCTCCTCCTTCTCTGTGTGTATCTCTCTCTCTCTGTCAAAACAATAAAATAAATCTTAAACAGCCCCCACCCCCACAACACACCAAAAACAAAGTAACAAAAACAAAACACAGAAAAACGAATTAGTCAGAAAACCAAAGAAAAAACAAAACAATTAGATTTCTCAAAAAAAAAAAAAAAAAGAAAGAAAAGTTACAGGAAGTTGTTTATACTTCGGGAGAGATGAATTTTCCTAGCATAGCTTTAATGCCAATGTTGCAATGGTCTTATTCATCTAAACTGGAGCTCTCAGTCACACACACACACACACACACACACCCGCCCCTGCATACCACCACCACACTGCACGTACCATGCATCCCTGGCCTTTATCTCGTTCTCTTGCTTCCTGGCAGGCTGTGACCTCATGGATAGAGGAAACTGACTCACTACATGGAACATTACTTGGCATGGAGTAGGTGTCAGTGAATTATTTTTCATTTTTCATTTTATTGACAGAGTGGGAGAGAGAGAGAGAGAGAGAGAGAGAGAGAGAGAGAGAGAGAGAAGGGGGAGGGCCCAGAGCAGTCTCCATAGCTGTACATCATTAGTTGTGACATGGTTTCATTCCACCCAGGTGGATGTGGGGCCGTGTGGGGCGGGAACTGAATCAGGAGCCTCCTACATGGGAGACGAGAACTTTCTCCACCAAGCCTCCCCGGCTGTTAGCAGTTGTGCCGCAGCTCAGCATAAGGGTTTGCACAGGGCAGGGCTGGGATTCAAACCCCGACCCTCGTGATTTCAAAGCAAGTGCTCAAACACTGAGCTATCCCAGCACCCCCACAATGTACCGAAAGGTGTGAAGTGTCCTCCCCTTCGCCCCTTTGGCCCCCCATTCTGTTCACCCTGGGAGGGACTCCAGGGTGTCCCATCAGACCCCTCACCCCTGGTTACAAAACCCAGGATGGGTCAGAACCATCTGAGCTAGATGGCTGCAGGAGGCCCTGCTGAAGCTGGGAAATGCTGTCCTCTGTGCGGTCCCATCCCTGCCCTTGGGAGGCCCCTCAGGGACTTTCCCTCAGAGGAAGGTGTATGACCTTCCTGTACATGAACTGCACCCACGGCCCCTACCTTGCAGGCAAGGAGCAGGGAGGGTACTACAGGGCAGGGCGCTCTTCCTGTTTCAGAAACTAGCTCCCAGTTACACACACAACAGCCCCCAGCAGGTCTCAGGCGTCCAGAGAAAGGAGAAGGCAGATCAGTGTGAAGGCTGAGGGAAGAATCCTGCAGGCGCTGGGCCTGGAGCTCAGATGACCAAGCACGATTGGGGTGGGTGGTGTAGCGTGGGGGCAGGACTGGGGAGGGAGGGCATTCCTAGCATTCCTTCGTGGAGGGTCAGCCAAGGCCGGAGCTGGGAATGGGCAGTTTGTGGGGCCAGGGCTCCCGCAGGACCGCTCTCTGTCTGGGAGCCCAGAGAGGAGATGAGGACATGATAGCCTTGCAAAAGCAGAGCATGTGCACACGTGTTCTAATAGAAACTGTTACTTGTGTGCCCTGTCCCTGAAATCCTGCCACGTCCCTTTTCTTAACCTGAAAATAGAGCCTGAGTCTTAGTCACGATAACAAACTCTCTCCCATGGGTAAAAGCACACACAACTTAAAAGTGGCTTTTCATGGCTTTGTTTCATTTGTTACATTCTACTATGAAGTGCGTCTACTTCTACCCACTCCTGGAGGCTTTAGGAATGCTTATTAGCTTCAAACTGCATTTTTGCCCTGCCAGGTACTTAACACGATTGCTGAGCTATCCTTTCTGTGCTTTGAGAAGCAGATAAGATCATGCACTTAACACTCACTGGCTTCCAGAGCTCCGCCTCCCCCAGCAGGGTCTGGGAGAAGCAAGAAGCCGAGGGGTACCTCTTTGTTCAAAGGGGAGGGGTAGGGCTGGATGAGTCAGTCCTCTAAGGGCTGGGAAGGGGCTGTTGATCAGGACTCTAGGAAGGAAGCCCTTACTTTCTGGCTGCCCCTCCCACCTTGTCTAAACAACAGCAAAGAAGTCTTGAGAACCCCGAGCCAGAGGGGGCTGAACCAATGTTTCCCCTTCTGGGCGTGCTGTGGGGTTTCATGAGCCCCCACCCCTCCTCAGACCCTGTCCCTGCTGGACCAGGATATGAAATGAAGCAGGCCTGTGGAACCCTGTGGGGGAACAAGGTAATCCCTGAAGACTGTGTTTACTGTAGATTTGCTGGAGACCACTAAGCATGTTCCCACTGGCCTAACATTCCCACCACTAGGCATGACCATGCCGAGATTTTGCTCCTGATGCTTGAAGCGATACGACAGCCCTGGGGCTTAGACCATTACAGTTGAATTGAGGGTTCCGAGCTCTAACAACTTTCCAGTAAGAATTCCCAGAAGAGTAACTCGTTTTTGTTTGTGGTTTTGTTTTCCAAATTGCCACCCTTGAGTGCTCATTGCAAAGCAGGACCTGTGCCTGGCTGAGCATTTTACATCACCCAGTCCTCAGTCAGTTTGGAGAGTACACAGAATGACTCCGTTCATACCTGAGAAACCAGAAAACCAGAGAGCGTGAGCAGCTTGCTCAAGATCTCATGGCTAATAAACCACAGAGCCATGATGTGAATTGGCTTCTAACTCCACTTCACTGTTTGGAAGAATACACGGTGCTTCCATATAAATTCATTCTTTCATTCAATATTTACTGAGCTCCTACGAAGAGCCAGGGCCTGGGGGATGTGGGATGGGGGGGATGGCAGGATATACCAGTGAATAAAAGAGACTAAGCTAGGAATTTGGTAGAAGTCACATGCTATTGGGTAGAGACAGAAACTTAACAAAGACGTAACATGTAACACGCTGATAAATGTTATGGGAAAAAAGAAACCATGGTGACTGAATGGAAAGAGCTGGATGGGGGTGATGCATTCTTGATGCTAAGATGTACAAACGCCTTCCATCACATCAATAGCTATTTCTAAATTCCTGGAACCTGTCCTATCCCACTGTGATGACAGTATGGTTGTCCCCAGCCAGCATGAAAGGACTCCGGCCCAATAGGTGCATACCAGGTTTTGGGGACATCTGGTCAGAATGGACTTGGTACAGCACACATGGGGTGGATGGCACTGGTAATGACGCACTCCTGAGCCTCACTCCCCCACCTTGATTGGGAACGAATCCCTTCCCCCTCTTTCTCCACAACCAGCTTTTGAAAACAGACCCCCATCAATCTGGAAGCCATTCGAAGCTTCCCAAGAGAAAAGGGCTATGTATCATTGTGATGACTGGTATTGTTTGCATTAACTATGACATGATTGGGAATTACTGGGGAAAAACCACAATGATGCAGGAAGGGGTTTCAAAAGATGTGACAAATTAGCATGTCTGAAGGTTTTCTGTAAAATCAGGAGGTTGAAGAGCTCACAATGTTTCTGAACTGTATAAAGAAGCAGTTTTATAAAATAGTGTGATTCAGAGATCTTGAGGAAGAGGCAGTCCCATACTTTGGTTTTTTTTTTTTTTTTT
>PVKE010016709.1:0-31673 GCA_004027555.1 Craseonycteris thonglongyai | reverse complement strand
GGTGGGAGTGGGCACCAGATATATAGTGGTGGAGGGGGAGCTGATTCCAGGGGTGGTCACATAATGTGATGAATGGGTGATGTGATGTGGACTTGTATATCGGGAAGCTGTCTAATTGTTACCAACCAATGTCACCCCATTAAATTTAACAATAAAAAAATTATAAGACATCATTTAAATAAATTTTGTGAGAAATATTCTTATATTCCGTTAAATGGAATATATTCCATTAAATGGGAAAGGAAAACTTTCTTAATATATGTGGCTGTTGGATGTACACCACTGACTGTCATTTTCTTTCTGCACAAAAACAACTACAATTTTATACTCTGCATGTTTTTCATTTAATAAACTCTCTTTATTCCTTTCCCCATAAAGTGTAATCTCTTCATTAAACAATGAGAACAAACTCTTCACACTGATTGCAGCCTACGGCTGAGAGGGGAAGAAGAAAAGGAGAATACAAGCAATCAATTTCAACATTAACAACTTTGTTTTATATCCCAAGGAAATTAAAACAATCCTCAAAGAATTTGGCTCATGCTAAAATTTGCATCACATGGAATAGTAAACATAAAATCTTTTAACAACAAGTAGAAAAATACCCCAACTAAGTTGTCCTTCCTAAGTTGCATCATGAATATGGGTGGTGACAAGAAACAATAACACTGGGAAAAATAACCTATTAGCCAACTTTCCTTTTTAAAAATTTTTAAAATTGAGATGCTATTAAAAGTTGATTTGAAAATTATTATAACTATTAAATATCTGTTAAAGCAAGGAAGTTACCTCAAACTTGGCCAAAACTACTATAGCAAAAGGAAAGGACTAAATATTTGTTTTGTAGTTTGTAGGTCAGGCTCCTTACATGAATTATTCCACTTCATTTGTGCAACAATTCTGTAAAGGAGACACAGGTCACTATCACACACATGATGAAAGTGAAGCTCACTTAGAGAAGCTTCCCAGGTCCATGAAGGTGGTAAGTGGAGGTGGTTGGCATTGAAATCATATCCTTCAGGCCCCACAGTTCTTTCCACCAGCATGTGATATTTGGCATGTCCCATTCTGTGTAAAACCAAGTAAATTTACAAGGTGACTTTAATTTACAAACTGGTCCCTGTGCTTGGAAAGTAAAGAGAGATTGAACAAAGAGAATAACCACTCCAGGTTGGCAGGGGGCAGGTGTAATAAGCAAAGGAACTTAGCACAGTAGACTTGTGTGGGTGCTATGAGATGAGCTGATCTCCACACCCATCTGCCAGAAACTTAAGAGTTTACGTAGAGGGCTCTGTCACATGTGTCATCCAGATGGTTGATACATGTTCCCTTTCAAGGCTGAGTCCTTGTAGCAGCTCCAGCTATAGGAATGGTGAGCAGAAACACTTTCCAAGAACAGCCTGGGTTCAGTTCTTGCATCAACTGGTGGTCACTTCCTTTCAATGACCACCTTCAACAGACATGAGTTCAGTTCTGTTGGGCTCCTACAAATGCATAACCCAAGAAATTAGAGGCAAAACCATAGCATATTGGAGTTTTGTCCTCTCTAAGATAACTAAGCAGTTTATTCTAAATGGAGCCCAGCTTCCAGAACATGACATAAGACACAGTGACCTCCCTCTATCTGCTAGATAAAGCAGGTGAACAAGTCCTCATGTCACTGAGCAGGGAAGGTCACAGATAACAGGTTGTGCCTCCAAAGGATAGAGCCCTATTTGTTAAACTGGTTAGAAATTTCCAAACTAAGCTCTCATGTATTTTAAATTTCTCCAGAGAAGGAATAGATAGATGATAGGTAGGTGGGTAGGTAGGTAGGTAGGTAGGTAGATGGATGATAGATAGAGTTGATAGATGATAGATAAATGATAGATGATAGATAGATAGATAGATAAATAGATAGATAGATAGAGATAGATAGATAGATAGATAGATAGATAGATAGATAGATAGATAGATAGATAGATAGATAGATAGATGATAGATAATAAATAGATTTATTGTAAGGATTTGGCTCACATGATCATGAAGGCTGATGAGTCCCTTGGTCTGCCAGGTGAGGTGGTCAGCTAGAGACCCCAGAGAGTCTATGATTTATCTTCCTGTCTAAGTCTGAAGGCTTGAAGACCATCAGTCAACATGGTAGGACAAGGCCAAAGGCCAGCAATGAGACCCAGAAAGAGCTAATATTTTATAGTTGACTCCAAAGACATGAAGAAACCCAATGACCAAACTTGAAGAAAGTCAGATAGGAGAAATTCCCCCTTATTTGGGGGAAGGTCAGTTTTTATGTTCATTTCAGACCTTCAATTGATTAGATAGGGCTCACCCATGTTAGGGAGGCCAATCTGCTTTACTCAATCTGTTTAAATATTAATCTAGTCCAAATACACCCTTATAGACAAACCCAGAATAATTTTTGACCAAATAGTCAAGTTGATACATGAATTAAGTATTATACATGTATTTAAATTTAGATTGAAGTGGGAAAATATTGAACAGGGTATAAGAAGGTCAAGGTTGAATTTCTCTCTATTGGTTACCAGCCATGAATTTTAGCCAATTTATTTTCTATTGAGGGCACTACATGTGAGCTTGAAATGAGATTTTGTATTAAAATGATTTACTGAGGTATAAAATGCTAAAAAAAATAAAAGTAGTTTCTATTATAATCAGGATAGTTCCAGTTTGGAAGCATCAACTGTTATGGAGATTGGACAATTAGCAATTGTGTAACCTTGGGAGTGATAGCAGTTTTACTGTGGCTGCTGGAGAAGCCCATGTCTTGCCAAGGACTTTAAATCATTTTTAGGGTGTCCCCTCAGGGCATCCCACAGGCATCACTGGAGAGTGAAGAGCGGAGAATAACTGCTTTGCATGTGTCAAGTATTTCTCTTTCCAAGTAGAAGCAAAGCAGACAGAGATGCTGGGCATAGCAGAAGTCCAGCAGAGCGGTGTTTACATACCACGTTTGTCCAACCAGTGGCCCGTGGGCCTGTGGGCTGTACACAGCCCAGGACGGCTTTGAATGCAGCCCAACACAAATTTTCAAGCTTTCTTAAAACATTATGAGATTTCATTGCATTTTTTTTCTTAGTTCATTAGCTATCGTTAGTGTATTTTATATGTGACCCCAGACAATTCTACTTCTTCCAATGTGGCTCAGAGAAACCAAAAGGTTGGACACCCCAGGTTTACACTATCTTCCTGGAAGTTTCGTGGCTTCCAGATTATTTTAAGAGGCAGAGAAAATAGATACGTTCACAGGAGTCAGCACGTGGCACCACTGGAATGTAGGAATGGAAGCCAGCCAACAGCGCTCTGCTGGCTACATTTCTTGTAGTTCTCTCATGCATTAGATGAGCTGAAGTCAAATGTGAACTTGATCACCCTTTAGTTGTCAGGATAGATGTGTTTTGATATATACTGACTTTCTTTTTTCTTAATTCTGAAAACAGTTCTAATTTCAGCAAACACATTCTTCCTTTGACGGAAGAAATTCTTTAATTCTGCTTATACCAAGGTAGAATAACAGAGGCCATTAAAATAATATGTTTTTAGAGTCAAGCTGAGAGGTGGGTGTTGTTTGTTAAGTGTAAGTAATATATTCTGTCAAGTCTAAAAAGTCAGGAATTCTTTCAGATCCTTTTGTTTCTATATTCAAATTGGTCTTTATTGGGAGGCCCCCATTTGGCCAAGATGGCTGACTTTCATCTCAGTAGACCTGGGTTCTGCGTTGAGTTCTAAGTTTCAAGGAACTTCTATTTCTGAGGGAGAGTGGAGGTGAGGGAGGAGGTGGAGTGGGTCCTTGATGTCAGCTGACATCAATTATGTGTCAGCTGAGATGACCATCTCCTTGTCTAAGACCTATGTCCCTTCCTCTTCTCTGCCATTCCTGGGCACTTAAAGAATCTGTGCTGAGTCTAGCTTCAAAAGAGGTCACAGAAATCTCCCAAATTAACAAACTTGTACCTACCTAGATGGTCCAGTGGCCATTTGCTTTTGGAATCTTGCCCTCTCTTCTATTCTTTGATCTTACACTCCTACTTAAGAGATCATTTTAAACGCTGTTTATCTGGAAATAATTTTAAATTTCCAGAAAAAAAATTTGCAAGAATAGTACAAAGTACTCTGTATACTCATTGCCTAATTTCCTTAATTTTTAACATCTTGCCACACTTGCTTTATCATTCTTCCTCTATAAATAGATGTTCTGATTTTTCAACCATTTGAGAGTAGGTTACATGGATCACACTACTTCATCCCATAATTTTAGTCTTTATTTTCTAAGAACAAGTATATTTTCTTATATATTCATGGTTCAGTTACTAAACTCAGAAAATTTAATACTACTAAACTTTTATCTAGTCTACAGCCCATATTCTACAAATATTTCAGTTCCACCAATTGTCCCAATTACAGCTTTTATAGAACTATTTTTCTAGATCATGCATTGCCTTTAGGTGCCATTTTTATTTAATACCATTTAATTTGAAACAATTTATCAGCTTCTCTTTGTCGCTCATGCTATAGATAATTGTGAAAAACTCAATAAAATAGCATTCCTCCATTTGGGATTGTCAAAGTACCCTCATGATTAGCTGGTTTGTCTGTGTTTGGCTGGAATATTGCATGAGTGACATTGTGTTCTACTCAGGGCCTTATATCTGGGGGGCTCATGGTTTTGGTGTGGCCCTTACTGAAGATGTTAACTCTGAGAATTCAGTTAAGGCTTTGTCCCATTTATCTATTACATAAGCGTTATTTTTCCTTCTGTAATCAATAAATATATTGTGAGGAAATATTTTGAGATTATATGATTATTTTTTTTAATCAAAACTACTCTCCTTACAACCTGTTGAGGATGCAAGTGTAAATCAGTTTTTACCATGACAGCTAGCAGCAAATAGTTATCTTATGATCCATTAGTCCTGGAGTAAGAAAGAGCTTCATCTTTTTACCTCTTTATCATCTATCTGTGTCTATCGGTTTATCTATCTATCTATCATCTATCAATTATCTTTCTTGCTCTCTATATCTATCAATTATCTATCAATCATGTCATATCTATTTATCTCTATCATCTTTCTGTTTTTATTTATCTTCTATTTTTTGTCTATCAATCATCTATATTTATCGTTAGCATACTCATAGATCTTTATTTTACATAATGAGTTATATATTCTTAAAGTTCTTATTTATTTTCATGACAAAATTGCCCTACATTTGGTCAATAAGAGCCTCACACTTGCTCCAATGTATTTTGGACATACTTCTTCCAATTTTTGAACATTTATTTAAATTGTGGCACAAGATATTTTAGTGTTATTTTGCTGCAACCCCATATGTCATTATTCCAAAGATGCTGATCCTTTTTTATTAGGAATGATATTTAGAAACCAATTTCTGGTAACTAGGCATGTTCTTTGCTTCTAGACCCTTTCAAAGGACAGAGTTATAAACACACACACACACACACACACACACATTTGTGAATCATATAGTGTTTTTACTTGCCTTTGCCCATTCCATAATTGCAGCTTTTCTTCCCCAGTGAGAACTTTACTCCTAACAACATCAATCTATTTATTCACTCAACCCTACAATACATACAAATGAGTGTCAGGATTGTTATTCCTATACTACTCCAAAATATAAACAAATAAACCAAAATTTGTTTTCCACTCTTTCCCCCTCTTTAGATGAGGGTAGATATAGTCAAAGAACAATATCAAAAGTTAGTTGGATTGGATCTGTTGTTTTCCTTCAGTGTAGTTATTTACTTGAAATGATGTATCTAGTGATAGGATTTCACCCATTCTTACTAATTTCACTTTATTTTTAATACATTGAACATTAATCCGATTAAATAAAGCAAAACTATGCAATAAACATTCTCAGACCAATACCTCTACCTTTCCCATAGTTCATTATTTTTTTTCTCTATCCACAATCCTTTAATCAAGTGTTTACTTTGTGGTTATTCTGTATTTCTTTGAAAATTAAAAAAAAAATCCATGTTTTTTAAATTCCCCTTTGATTTTAATAAGAACTCCTAGAAAAGAATACTTGGCTCTTTGTACTTCAAGGGTGTCTTATGTATTCTGGAAATCACTCATAATTTCTACAGATATTTGTTATTTTTTTTTACAAATGCAGAATATATCCACCATTCTTTAACATTTGCCCATTTAGGTCCTTTGTAGTATTTTATAATTCCAAATAATGCTGTAGTGAATGACCTTCCGCATAGGTATTTTTGTGTTGTTGGAGGTACAGTTTCCATGCAAATTGTTGGAGGAAGAACCAGGTCTCCTTGGAGAAATGCTTGCACTGGGCTTGCAGCAGGGAAGGTCTGAAATAATATAAATATTCTGAGACAGAAAACAGAAAATGTCCTGACAGTGATGGAGGCAAAAACACCTGGGAGGGAGCAAGTGTGAGTTCCCACCAGCCAGTGTGGAAACACTTGGTCATCCGAGTAAATAATGGTCCAAGGGGAAATGGAAATGCAATTTTGTCCAGAAAATTTATTGAAAAATTTTCCTCCATGGATGCTCTTTGATTTTGTCAGCCATTTAATGGTACACAGGTGAGCCTGGTCTCTACTCTCAGAACAACAGGTCTGATAGAAATTTTAAATTTTTGCCAATCTGATGACAAGAGGTGATATTTCAGTGTATTTTTAATTTATATCTCTTTTACTGTGAATGAGTTGTAACGTCTCATCATAGGTCCGAGGGCCATTTTTGCAGTTTCTGTTAGTTCTCTATTTCAGTCTGGTTTCCATTTTTCTCTAGAATTTGTGGTCTTTAATTTTTAAATGTCCTCATTTGTATAGTAGATATATTAAGTCATTTTTATGTTTTATATGTTGCAAATATTCCTTCCAATTTGTCCTTTGTCTTTTGACCTTGATTGAATAACATACTTAAAAACTTTTTACGTAGTCAATTTATCAATCTTTTCTTACTATTCCCTTCTTTAATTTTTTCATGTGTAATTTCTTTTATACTTAGAAACCTTCTCTGGGAAGCCAGGATGGCTCAGTGGGTTGAGCGCTTGTCTTACAGCCCTGGGATCCGAGAATTGAATCCTGGTTCCGGACTATGGGGACCCATGTGCTGAACGGGGGTGTGCTCCCAGTTCAGTTCTCACTGGGGCAAGCTTCCCATGTGGGAGGCCCCCCATTTGGCTCCTGCCCCTGGTGTGCTTCCCATGTAGAATGCCCCCAGCTTGTGGAGGTATGCATCCCATGAGGGAGGCCCCTGGCCCTGTTCTTGCCTTTCGTGAACCTGCATCCACCTACAAAAAAACTAATGTACAACTATGAAAACTGCTCTGGGCCCTCCCACTTCTCTCTCTCTCTCTCTCTGTCTCTTTCTCTGCTGAATAAATAAATAAATAAATAAATAAATAAATAGATAAATAAATAAATAAATAAACATCTTAAATTAAAAAAAAAACAACAAAAAAAAACTTCTCCTTGCAGATTATAGAGGAGTTCACCCAAATTTTCTTCTAGAAATTATGTAGTTGCATTTATTACATTTATATTCTGAGTCACTGGGAACTTAAAACAGGATTCTTTTTTCTCTATTGTATCTCATTGTTCCTTTGCTTTTCTGTCCTGTCCTGCTTTCTAACATCATGCACTCTCATTAACATTCTTTATTTGCTTTTCTCTGAGAATCTTTATATTTCCATTCTGTGCTAAAGCTGGAACCTGGTTTGTAGAAAGAGCTTCAAGTGTTTACTTTCCCATTTTGCTCTTTAGAATCCAGAGCAGTGTGGTCAGTACAAACCTGCAGAAATGTGCTGTGAGCCTCACAGGCATATTAAAATATGTTACTAGCTCCTGAAAAACATCAAAAGAAACAGGTGAAACTTATTTTAATAATATATTTAAGTTTAACCCATTTATCCAAAGATTACTACTATTCCACCATGTACTTAGTAGAAAACATTTTATGAAGTAGTTTACTTTTTCATGTTCAGTCTTTAAGATCTGCTGCATATTTGACACTCACAGCCACATGCAAGTGCCCAGTAGCCACAGGCAGCTGGTGCGGACCACAATGCACCCTGCTTAGCCTCATGGAGGTTACCATAAGTCAGGACAGTATATACAGTGTCAAGAATTTGGGAGATTGATCCAGAAGAATCATTTTACATGGTAGCTTGTCAGTTCTGCAGACTTTTAGAAATCGCTGGGTGAGATGCCTGAGGGCACAGTTCTCCAAGTGGGGGCTAGGGTCATATGTGTAGGTTCACTCTTTTTTGTCTTCCTTATAAGAGTCCTCAAGCCCTTGATCCTGCGGTAGGTAGCATGCATGACGGGAAGATGATTGCGACAGTTGTTTCTATCTGAGCAGGGACTCGAGCGCATCCACGATACCAGAAAGCTTACTTCCCTTGTCTCGCTGTGCTGGCGTTGTTAGCAAGCTGATTCCATCCAGGTGATTCGTTTCTGTTCCCCTGATGACTTCAGGGGGGCATGGCCACTGGGGAGGAATCCTAATTTGGGGGTTAGGTAGAGTCCTTGAAAGCAATCCCTAAGTTCAGAAACAGATGCCTGATTCTATTTTCACATGGGTCAGTTTTAGAACATCTACTTCTTCAAAAATGGTGATTGGTCATTCTTAAATGACATAACAAGATTCTAGAATGAAGGTTATTTGCTGGTGTTGAGCAGTGATTGCTGCATGGCAACTTTGTCATCCGGCACACACTTAGAAACTGGTCCATGGGCTATGAACATGCTATAATATAGGAGCTCACAGATCAGAGAGAAGAAGAAACTAGCCTCACTGATGGAAACACTCTAAAGCTGGGGTGTCCAACCTTTTGGCTTCCCTGGGCCACATTGGAAGAAGAAGAATTGTTTTGGCCCACCCACAAAATACACTAACATGAACAATACCTGATGAGCTAAAGAGAAAAAAAAAATCACACACGCAAAAAAATCTCATAATGTTTTAAGAAAGTTTATGAATTTGTGTTGGGCCACATTCAAAGCCCTTCTGGGCTGCATGTAGCCCGTGGGTCACGGGTTGGACAAGCTTGCTCTACAAGATGTTCTAAGGCTCACAGTGTTCTTCATCTTGTATCCAAAACCTTTTTGAAAACAGATAAGGACCCTGGAAAACCTACACACAGGCACAAATATACAACGTTTGCTTGCAAGCTCAGAGCAGATAGAGGCCTAAGTGTTCACACACCACAGGAGGGGAGGTGGGAGAACTGACTCCGAATTCCACTGTAATTACATGTAGTTACTTTGTATAATAGCCTATTGAGCTAAGAGTTAGAGAGAGAGAAATGAATGTTTATGGTCAGAAGGTCTTGATTTGTGGCTTGTAAGGAACTGAAGATCAGAACCTTGAAGCTGAGTCATACTTGCTTATTTCGAGCTCCTTTTGCCATCGTTCTAAGAAGAAGCCTGGAAAAGGAGAATAATGAATACTTTTTATATTCAAAGAAGAAAAGAGTCCCTGATAACAGATGTGAACTTCTACAATGCAGATTTACAAATACAGACCAGATTTCAACATCATTTTCAAATACTAAGAGAATGTTTATCACATAGAATATATTGATAGGGCTTATATGGTCTTATTTCGGACTATACACAAACAAACTTATTATCAGGACTCAAAAGTTCATTGTGACATTTTGCCATAGGGGCCGCAGTTGAAACTCACTGGCCTAGTTCCTTCCTGCTTTTGCAGAAAAGTGGCTTTCTGGTCAGGAAGGAGAGCTGCAGGCAAGCAGGAAGTGTCTGAGGCTGTGTCTTTGGGCTACAATATTCCCGGAGGAAAAGGCTTTGACCTTGGCTGGACCCTGCTTAGCATTGTTCCTGCTGACTGCAGTTGGCACCCATGGGAAATGCTGGTGCTGCTCAGAAAGGCACCTGCTTAGTTTCCTGACAGCTCTGGGTCCCAAAGAGCTGTTCTCCCTGGACATTCATACTGAGTACAGAGAGAAAGTATTTTCTATTTCCCCCTGGGCCTCTCAATAAAAATAAAAACAGGATTTGTGTTGGGGAGCCTGCCACAGAATTGCAGACCAGAGTCCCAGGCAACCCAAACTCCAGCTGAAGTAACCTGGCTTTGTGCTTTCAAACAATGGCCATTTCCCAATTGTGACATGGAATATAGATTGGAAGGAAGGAAGGAAAAAAGGAAGGAAGGAAGGAAGGAAAAATGTTGTATAGAGATTTTTCTGGTAACATAAAGAAGCAGCCAGAATGATTTGGAAAATGGGGTTCAGTTTCAGCTCTACCACCCACTGGCCACACAGCTGGGGGCAGGTCTCTAGTGCTTTAACGCATAGATTTAGGGTAAGGGCGAATGAGTAAATGAGCATAAGGGGTTCTGAGCAATGATGAGCATGGAGTAAATCCTAGGTGAATTAGAATTTTCCAGGGAATTTCTTTCTTTTTCATTCTATTCAATCATTAGGACAAAAAAGCCTTATAATGGACATAAGAGACCATACAACAGGTCTGCAGTTGTTCGGAGCTGCCTGCAGTGATTCACAGAACCACCCAGGGGTTTTCTAGACTCTTCGCCGGTGCTCCCCGGAAAGGCCCGGCCTTGTGCTCCTTCTCCCAGAGGGCTTGTGTTTGCCGGTGGCTGCGTCCACCAGCGGCAATAGACACAAGATCCAGGAACACCAGGCTGGAAGTGTTAGGGGTCCATGGCACAGCTGCACTGAGTGGGGGTGACATTAGGGGGACATAAGAGACTGAGGCAGCATGCAGGGCTGAGGCAGACGTAAGGAGAGGACCCAAGAAGAGTGAGGAGGGAGGGAAGCTAGGAGCTGAGTAGCCTGTTCTTCCAGTTCCCATCCCAAAGGGACAACAGATCTGGGACCTGAGTGGCTGGAGTGGGGTTCAGGGTATGATTCTCCTGCAGTGACACTAACATTTGTGCAAGTTTGGAGTGATACCTGTTATTATTATTTTTTTTATTTAATTTTATTGTTAAATTTATTGGGGTGACATTGATTGGTAACAATTAGATAGTTTCCAGATGCATAATCACATCACATCCCATCACCCATGCATCACATTATGTGCCCACCACCCAGAATCAGCTGCCCCTCCACCACCATATATCCGGTCCTGTTATTATTTTTAAGGAAAGTACACACGTTTGCTTTTGCAGGATGCTGTGGGAGGAGACAGGTACTTTAGAGCCTCCATTTACATCTCTCTTCCTCCATCTCTCATCTCTCAGCCTCCATCTCTCTTCCTCCATCACATCCCCGCATTGCATCCCTGCGTCGTATCCCTGTCGCTGTGTTGTCGCATCCCTGCACTGCCATACTGCATCACTGGTGCGGCTGGAACATAATGAGTGAATGAGAATCGGTGGCACATGATGTTAGAGAGGGAGGAGGGGCCAGTTAATGCGGGGCCTTGTACGCTTGAGTAGGAGTTGAGTGACAATATAGAGGAAACCTTGATCTGGCTTATGCTACACAAAGCACTTCAGTTTCCATAACATGGGGCCGACTGCAGGAAGGTCAGTGGGAGCATGGAGACCATTAAAGAGGCTCTTGCAGAGATGAGCTTGTTGCGGGTCAGGTGCTGAGAGGGGTGACATTTGCGACATGCTTTGAAATGAGAACTAGCTGAACCAGTTGGTGGTGTCAAAGAGAAAACCACAGAATGACATCCGTTGTCTTAACACCCATGACACTAAACCTGGACTTAATATTTGACCTAACCACACTTTCCACCTTCTCCAGGAGTGTGCAGTCAGTGTGCCGGTCTGGAATTTTCTGGTCTGAACAAGGAGGTAATCTGTCATATGGTAATCCTGCCACCCCTGAAGGGAAGCTAAGACAGTCAGCCTGATAAGATCCCCATGGCCCCCTAAAGGAAAGTAACTTTGTCAACAAAATCATTTAGATCTTCAAATTTCGTTGGTTGGTTTTTTTGTTCTGTAACAGTGAATTAGATGTTGTGGAGATAAGGGTAGCAAACATGAAGAGGCTGAGTGAAATCAAGTCTGGCTCTTAGATTTTTGATCCTAACAGAGGAATGATGGTAGTGCCACTCACTGAGTCAAGAAAACAGTTTGGGGGGAGAAAAATGAAGAGTCTTTTCTCAGAACTATCTAAATGGTATCAGATTATACTCCCCCCAAATATGGCACCTTGGCATAAGGATTATTTTGGACTGAAAACAACTGAGAGAAACAGGTATGAGAAAAGCTCTCTGCCCTTGCCATTTTCCAAAAAGTGGTTCAAACATCCACAAAAGTGTGCCTCTTGCCCTTCTCCCCCAGGAAGGACAACATAAATCCTCAAGACAACTTTAGACTCTTCTCAGCCCACAAAAGTCACCAGAGGAATTTCTACAACAAACTTTACTAAGGGGTCTGTATCCTCTCCCTTGGGAACCTAAAGCTACTTCCCCTCATTCTGTTATTTTCCAAATATGTGTTGTTCTTTCTTGAAGATCCTACATGAACTGAGATTCTAAGCCACCTCTAGAGTTACCCGTCTTCCCGTGGTGTCTGCCATGCATACAATAAGGTATACATGTTAATAAACTGCTTGCTTTTCTCTCATTGATTTGTCTTGTCTTAAAAGGTCTCAGCCAAGAACTCAGGAGGGTAGAGGGAAAATAGCTTTCCTTCTCTGCACATCTAAGCGGCAGGTGGCTGAGTCCACTCTCTGGTCCTCTTGGGACTGTGCAAGAGGGGGACTTCTGTGCCAGTCAGTACATCTGTAGTTGGAAGTTCAAGTCCAGGAGAAGATGTCCTGCATTTTGATACAGAAAGCAGAGTCCAGAAGGACATCTGGGTCATTCTGATGTTTAGAAGTCGAGAAGAGGTGGAAGGCCTGCATTTTGCACGAGAGGAAGGCAGCTTCTGAGAGTTGAATCAGATGAAATAAGAAAATTAAGCTCTGAGAGATGATGGTTAAATCTCAGCTGGCTTTGAAGCCTTCAGTTCTGACACCTAATACTGCACCAACCACAGTATAGTATCCCATGGTGACTACAACATAATAACACTTGTGTGAAGTGCCCATTGTTTTACTGTTTCACTCTAAAAAGGCACATGCTCCCCCACACCCTACAGCACTTGCTCTATTTTATATACAGCCTGGGTCCCCATGGGGTGATCAATAGATATACTCTCTAAGGAGCCTAACATGCCATTCTCCAGCAAGGAAGGGAAGGAAGAAACAACTATTGAGGGCCAACCACTTGCTAGGCATTCTCCTAATTTTCTTACATAGTTTCTGTCATGTTAACGCTTTCACCATTCTCATGAGGGAGGCATTCCTAACCTACTTTTATGGATTGGGAACCCTGTGCTCAGCGACGTTAAGCAAATTATCCAAGGTTGAAAGCTGATCAGAGACAGAGCAGCCTTAACGTCCATCATTCTGACTCTTGGCCTAGTTTTACTTCTACCCCATCATGTAACCTTTCTGAAGTACTTATAAGATCCACTCTCTAATATTTCTGCCTTGATGTAAGAGAGAGATAAAAGTCTTTCATTTATTAGCAATGCAGTGCAGAGTTCTATTTCCCCATGTAAATCATACCTCAGGAGGCACTCACTTCCTTGGAAGAGGGCCTTTGGGACTGGGGTAATTTAGTGAGTTATATAAAAATATGCTCAGATTAGAGTAGGCTTGAGTCTCAGTTCAATTATTTCAGCAAAAACATTGAAGAACTAAGAGCCATTACTATAAAACGCACTCCGATGCCATCCTTCTCCTCAACACAGTGTTAGACAGAAGTAGGTCTATTTTAAAGTAACCAACCTACAATTTTAACAAAGTCACCATGTTCTAAGAGTAATTATTAATTTGAAAACTGAAGTGCATCTTGAAAAACTCTGAGCGATACTTCATAATAATTTCTCATAAAAAAAAGGGAAACCTCTTAAGGGAACGGTGAAATGAGATTTCCTTCTTCAACAAAGTGAGTGACAAATGGTATGAAAGATTACGTTACGTCATGCTCATGATGTGACAGAAATCATAACATCTCCAGTCTTACTGAGAAAGTGGTGACTCATGAATGTGTTAATTAAATTCATAGTTGCAAGTCTTTGAAATTCAGAAAGGCTAGAATAAGGAGGCAAGAAATCACCTAAGAAAGTTGTTCCAACTTAGAAATCACCTGAGCCCTGGATGCTTGGTTCAGTGAAGCCCAAATCCTAGGAAGAACGCTAGAGGGAGAAGGAAAGGGAGAAGGTGACTCAGAAGCTGAACTTTAAGTAAATGATGAACTTGACTCCAAGGTGGCAAGAGGGACCCCGTCTGGTGTTTCACTGCCTAGTATTTCTAGCACACAATAGGAATTCAGTAAACAGTCGTTAAATGAACAAAGGAGAAAGACAGTTCTTTTGAGTAAATACATTAAGATGTTTGAAACTATTCAGAGAGAAATTTGGCCTTTTCAAAGCCAGAGAAGCATATTTACACTCAATTAATAATAAAATGACTTTATTACTTTATCATATGGCTCTGTGTTTGGAGACCTCAAGCGTGCAGGCACACCAAATTGTCAAGTTTAGATTCCTGCTTAGGGCCATGCCTGTGGTAAAAATGATGGTAAGGAAAGGGAATCAGGAAAAAAAAAATGGAGACACATAGGAATTTCCAAGTTCTAAAAGCAAATGAGCGGAGGACCTGAGAGGAACAAAGGTTGCATGACCCCACCTTTTACTTTATGATTAAAATGTACCTTATCAGAGATACTAATCTACTAAAATTTAATCAGAAATATTGCAAAATAAAGTAAAAAACCTGTTGACTATTAAAAAACTTTGTTATGCCTTTATATATTTAAAATCCAAGTTATTTTCAGTCCACTAAAGATCCCATCTTAAGATTTTGAAAAGTCACTTACCAAAACTAAATGGAGCATAGGGGTGGAAGAAATTTCCCTTCTTTCCTTTTAGATTATTTGGCTGGACTAGAAATGAAATTCACATGACACAGATTAACAAAAACAAATTTAATTTTGTATAGATAGGAGTACCATAAAAATATGAGACTAATAGAAATGACCAAAACACAGAATATTCTACCTTTTAGACAAAGAAATTTAAATTTTTGATGAATTTACAAGACAAAGGGGCTTGGGCTTAGTTAGTAAATTAGTGGAAAAATAACAGGGTTTCTTTGTATAGCCTTCCCATCCCTAAATTCATCATCTTTGCTAACAAAGATGCCTTCTTCCCTCCTGCTACACAGAGGGTACCTTTCACACGAGAGATTTATTTTTTGCTTTCAGGGGACAAAGAAGGATCAAAATGTCCTTCTTAAAGTAGCTGTTTCTCAAGTAGCATAAATTCAAAAGAATCAATATGCTGAAGTGGCATATTTTGGGATGGTACACTCCATTCCATCCAGAAACTAATTCTAATTTATGTTTAATGTCTCTTCTGTTTGCCTGTTCTGCAAAGATCAGGGCATGTATAATGGCTGAAGTGGAAAATAACAGAAAGGATTGCATGAAACATTTCAGAATTAAATTATTCTTCAGAACAAGAACATTTTATTTAAGTTTACATTTTTTCCCCTTAAAGATTGGGTGTTAGCAGTTATCATCTCTCTCTTTTAATGTCACTAGTTTCATTATTCATCAATGGCTTAAAAATACTGGGAAATACATTTTTTGAATCAATGATTATTTGCCTGCTCTGTTTATTGTTGAATAATATGCACTATGTATGGATTGAATGGATGGATTCCAATGGATGCTGCAGATAAATGTTAAGATTTGCTTTTGTTTTGTTTGTTTGTTTTTTAAATATTTATTTGTTTATATTGTTTTTTTGACAGAGATAGAGAGAGACACAGAGACAGAGACAGAGAGAGAACTGAACTGGGAGAGCTCCCAGTTCAGCATATGGTTCCACACGGGCCAGGGCCGGAATTCGATCCCTGGTCCCGGCGCTGCAAAGTGAGCGCTTAACCCACTGAGCCATCCCGGCTTCCCCAAGATTTGCTTTTGTTGAAGGAGGTCGTCAAGAGGACATGATCACCAGCTGGTTGACCCACGAGCTGGCCCTGGGGAAACTGGAGACTCCTCAACCTCTCCCCTGTCCTTGGAATGTATGCTCTACCCACTGTTTTTAGAGTGGGAGCTGTTCTAAGGACACAGCCTTAAGAGTTTCAGGTGTTGTTGAGGCCATTCGACTGAGCCAGCCTACGGTATCCACATAAACTCTTAACATTCTGGCAGGAAGGTGTGGAGATCTACTCGTCTTGAGGCTACCCAAGACCAGCCTCATATGTAGGCTTTCATATTATTAATATCACCTGCTAATCTGAGTGGTCTGCCTCTTTCTTATACCTCACCCTGCCCTTCAGTAGTGGTCTTCTATTTTCTCTCTGAACAAGCATTGAGCCTCCTGACTTCTCAAGATCTGTTTTCCTGGGTTCTAAGTATACACATCTTATTCTTTCTCAGCTAACAACAATCCTGGAGGTGTTAATAAGAATTAGTAGAAATGGTTTACCCACCTGGAAAAAAATCACATTTTAGCAAGGTTCTTTTCAAAACAAAGGCAAAATAATTGAAGGGTGTTATTTCTGGGACTTTGTAAGGTGCTCTCTTCTCTGTCATTCTAAACTTCTGTCACAGGATGAACATAACTCATATTCTGTGAGTGTCCTTTGGCAGCAGAAAGGATGGAGCAACATTGTTTTTATAAAAAAAATAATAAAGCTTAATGATGGACAAGAATAGAATTTAAGGAGATATTTTTTAGGAGGAAGGCTTACCCAGAATATCTCAGGTAGCTTTTTGGCAAAAAGAAAAAAAAATTAATAAAATAATAAACAAATAAATAAATAAATCCATAAAGATTGATGTGAAAGTCAGTGAGTAAATCTATACTTTGATTTTAAAGTTCAGTTCATACACTGGTGACACATGATGACGGATTGTGGTTCTGCAAGAAAATTCATCAAAAGTACCAACTTGCCCTCATTTAACCAATGGGCCACATTGCTGGTCTGCTCTTAGTAGGGAAAATATTTGAATGGCTAATTCCAATATTTAACTGAGAAGCCAAACACTTTAAGTTAATGTATTTCAGGAAAAGAAATACCAATTTCTGTCTAGGATCTGACTCTGATAATTCAGTGAGGTGTCAAGACCTTCCATAGCTAACAGTGACCCTAAGAAACACTAGAGACAATTATTTCCCATCAGGCCATGGAATATTGTTGGGAGGGAGCACTTCATCCTCCGCATGTGGCATCTCCATGGACCCAGGTTTGACCAATGTTTTAGACCTTATTTCTTAATTCTTTTTCTAGTGCCTGTTCCACACATGAGCTGAACCTCAATACACATGCTCTCTGGGGCCCGGAAGAGCCATCTGGCTTTCCTGGACTTGCTACAACAGGTGAAGTGTCCCTATGTGGGAAGATATTGATTAAAGGGCATCAACTTCCAGTTAGATGAATAAGTTCTGGGGATCTCATGTATGCCATGGAGATTATAGTTAACAAAACTGTGTTATATACTTGAAAGTTGTTAAGAGAGTAGATCTTAAATTACTCACCACAAAAAGGAATTGTAATTATGTAATGTGATGGAGATGCTAGCTAATGCTCAAGTGGGAATTGTTTTGCAATATATGAATGTAACAAATCAGCATCGGCAGACCTTAAACTTAAATTATGTTGTACGGGTTTACAATGTTGATCTTAAACTCCTACCTTCATTGTTTTCAAAGGTAGAATTTTGGTAGGTTCAGCTCCCAAATCAAACCACAAGCTCCTTGTTTCCTATTAATAATTATGAAACATGTTCATTTATTTTAACAATCTGCTTAAAAATCTCAACTTTATTTGTCTATGTGTTTTTCTGCATCCATGGTGCTCTAGGGTCCCAGTCGTATTCTCCCTGTCTCAGTTCCAAAGTACAGAAATGCCTTGATCAAATGTTCTATGATCGTTAGTGGTAGACACGTACACCTGAACAAAATTTAGGGATTTGGTGTCAACCAGACATGTGTTGTATGAAGTAAATGAGACGTGCAAAACTAAGGTAGTCTTGTATACGCAGGGACCATGCCAGGAAGATATAGATACATAATATATATCTATATGAATATATATCCATATAAATATATATCTATATCTTCTGGTCAACAGGTACATTTCTAGGTAATATTTAAACAGTTAATGTTCTAAATGAAGTCATTCTTATAGCAGCAAAAAACAATCTGCATTAAAAATTTCATTTATTTAAGAGTGATCTATTCTGTTCAAAGTCCTTTCACACCCACTAGCTCACTTAATCACCCACCTCCCACCCCAATTACCTTAGAGACCCATTTGCACACCCCACAGCACAGATGAACAGATTGCTATGTAGACGGTAAAAGCTTTGCCCAAGGTCATCTGTCAGTAGCAAGGCCCGATCTACCAGTACTTGGCCTATGGTGCAACCTCGATGTCCAGATACTGCTTATCTTGGACAGGACATACCTCAGAACTCCCAAAAGTGACCAATGACACATCAGACTAAATAAGCACAGGTGTTTTTCTTTAAGAAAAAGTCCCATTTATTCAATTAGTTAATACCCTAGACACCAATGGATGGCACTTTACTATTTCAGACTATTTCAATTTCAATGTCTTTGGATGCAGTTATTTTCAGGCTGGAAGGAAACTCGTTTAGTCAAGCCTGCCTTAGACTCCTTGCCTTTGCATTGCACCCTTCCTTTCCTCATTCAGACTGAAATTGAGTTGGTTTTGAAGAACTGAACACATGCTCCCAGGCTTGTCTCTTACCACCTTCTTGGGGCCATCCCAGTAGCTAGGCGCTGTGCTGTGAAACTGGAAGAAGTAGCAAGGACTGTCATGTACAGACTTATAATTGTTGCCCAAACTGAAAAACTGTTCTTGCTTCTAGAACAGTTTAGTACTAGAACAAATGCGAACAGTGCTGGCATTGCTTGTTGGAAGAAAAAGAAGATAAAATAAAACAAACTAATACGTATCTGGGGGATTGCTTGAATTTCTAGCATTCAATGGTTTTGAATATTTGAGTGATCTGTTTACAGCATTAGTTTTAGTGAAATACACAAAGTGTGTGCTGTTTACTGTCTTCACTTCTTCATGTTGAGTTAGTGTGACCCATTATGTAGTATTCATAAAAGTGACCCATTATGAATACCCTTCCCATTTTATCGGTGAAGTAGTACTTTAAATATACGATTCCTTTATTTATTTATTTATTTATTTATTTATTTATTTATTTATGTTATTGTTAAATTTAATGGGGTGACATTGGTTGGTAACAATTAGATAGTTTCCAGATGTACAAGTCCACATCACATCACCCATGCATCGCATTATGTGCCCACCACCCAGAATCAGCTCCCCTTCCATCACCTAATGGAAGCACTTTCCACACATTTCAAATGTGCTCAGCTTAGCACCATCTAATAAGTGCCAGTAACTGAGAATTGTCAGTCTATCTCTCACCTCTTGGGAGACTCATCATGCCACTGCAGCCTCTGCTCATGACATTGGGGAGCTGCATCTTGGGAAGAAAACTCACTTTGAGTGAGCATATGAATTTCGGAAGCTATGCTATCTCAGACCGCTAATCAGATCATAAGATATTAAAGTAGTCCTTCACAGTCTCAAAATCAGGAGTGAGTGAAGAAAATAAGCTGTAGGCCTTTGAATTCTGGACTCTTAACATTAGTTATTATCTCTACTCTCCCTATAAATTCTCTGCATTTTATCATATTTTATCCCCCTCAACAATGTCTGAAATTGTTTAAAAAATACAGCCTTAAAATAGCACGTTCTTTACATTCTTTAATCCTGGTTTGCAAACAGTAGGATGCCCAGGTCTCAGTGGGATCCTAAACGGATTGAGATATGGAAAGTTTTAAATTTCAACCAAGAAATTAATAAAACAACAGTAATTTAGCAAAAATGTACCAATTCTTTTTACAATTTGTTTATGTGAATTTCTTTTATACCACTGAGGACGATCAGATGCAAGTTAAAAGGGTTATAAATAACAACCAGGGTGAAAATAGTAAACTAGGGAGAGAAAGGGCTTAGATGGTAGGGAAAAGAGAAACCACATAATAACCAACTTTAAAAATTGTGGCTTTATATGGCAAATTCTAAAAAACAATATTATTTAAGCTAAAAAACAGGGTGTTTCAGTCTTTTATTTCTATGCATTAATAAGAGACTTGCAAGTGAGGAGATTACATTAACAATGAACGTGAATAAGTTCCATTCAAATAAAAGGTCGATATTCACTTCCAATTAACATATATAATTATGTCATGAAGCATTGTACTAATCTTTGCCCTCAGATAATCAGGTCAATTTGGTGAATGAATATCTAAAGGTAGCGTTTGGACCCTTATTTAAACTTTAATTGAAAAAGGTATAAGATGTACAAAATGAAAAAGGAGTTAAGAAAGATATAAAAAAATCAAAAGGTTCAGCTTTTGCTAAAAAATTTTTGATCGTGGAGCTATTAAGGTAATTATAATTATAGGATGATATACTAACATGTCAACTTAAAATGCTAAGCTAAAAATTCATGAAATTAAAATAATTATCTTCACCGAAGCCTCCCTAAAATACCATTCCCAAAATATCACAGCATTGCCAATATCCTGAACAGATATTGTTACACTATAGTGATCAGGAAGTAGAAACAGAAAGAGGTCAGGTGCAAGGTATAAATTTAACATAAATTAACCTCAGTTGCTCATGTTGATGTGAAACTTTCTGAAAAAGGCATTTGTCCTTGAAAAAATAATTTATGTAAATCGCTAGGATTAAAAAATGCTACATCTTTTAAAAAATATGCCAGAGTTTAAAATGTTCTTTAAATATCTGAGTTTTCTGGTATAAATTATTAATGGTATGATTAGTAATTTATTATGTCTAAAAATATTACTCATTCTAAATTAAGTAGATAGAATTATCTATGGGAAAAATTAAACTGATTAAAAAAAAAAAAGAAAAAGCAAACAAACAAACATGTGGCACCGAATAACTATTTTGGAATTTCTCTTTGAATTTTCATGCTATATAAACCATTTCAGAGATTATCAAAATAAATCCTTCTAATTCTTTTTTTATTAAGCTAATATAATTTTAATTTTAAAATCTGATGAAACTGTCATTCAAAAATACTATTGAAAAATATTATGAATATAGCAGGTACTCAAGTAACATTGTTTAGTTCAACATAGTTTTATTATAACGTTGGTGATGAGAAGAACGCTTGTTGGCTGAGGCCACTATCTGAGTGGAGTTGGCACATCCTCTCCATGTTTGTGCATTTTCTCTGGGAATAGTGATTTCCTCCCGCATCCACAGATGTGCACATTGGGTTCATTGGCTAGTGTGTCTACATTGTACCAATCTGAGTGATGTGGGTCTAAGTGGGTGGCTCTGAGATGAAAAGGTGTCTTTTCCAGGTGGGTGGATTCCACCTTGCTCCCTGAGCTGCTGGGATAGGCTCCCACCCACCACGACCCTGAACTGAAATAAGCAGAGTAGAAAAGAATGATCTTATTTGTTATGTTTTTATTCATCTTTCTTAAATGTATGTAGATCTCACATCCATTTTAATGTTTAGTATTAGAAGTGTTTTCAGTCTTTATTTAGAAATTTGGTGATGTTTTGATGACCAGAAATATGCCATAGGAACTCACCTCTGATTTCTATCAATTAGCTTTGGTCAAATTGATTGCACATTGTTTCTCTCTTTTTTTAAAAGATTTATTTTATTGTTTGAGAGAAGGTGAGAGAGAGAGAGAAGAGAGAGAGAGAGAGAGAGAGAGAGAGAGAGAGAGAGAGAGAGAGAGAGAGAGACAGCCAGAGAGAGAGAGAGGGGTGGGGGGCAGAGCAATCTCCATAGTTGTACATCATTAGTTGTGACATAGTTTCATTCCACACAGGTGGATGTGGGCCCACATGGAGTGGGAGCTGACCTGGGGGCCTCCCACGTGGAAGATGCAGTTACCAGTTATGCCACAGTTCAGCTTATGGATTCTCATGGGTTGGGTTTAGGATTCGGCTCCTGGACCTTGCAGTGGCAAGGCAAGTACTTAACCTGTTAAGCAATCCTGGCATCCCATGTTGTTTCTCTTAAAGTAGAAGTTTCCAGGAATCTGTGGACCATAATAAGTGAGGACTTCCTTACATATGCAGAAAACATAAATAGCAGATGAACAAATGGAATCTGATATTTTAAAGATTTATTTTTATTGTTTTTTGACAGACACAGAGAGAGAGAGAGACAGAGAGAAGGGAGAGGGCCCGGAGCCGTCTCCATAGTTGACAGCATCAGTTTTCCAAATAGTTTCACTCCACAGGTGGGCACGGGGCTGCGCAGGGCAGGAACTGGGCCGGGAGTCTCCCACATAGGCCCCGGCAAGAACTGAACTGGGGGCACACCCCAGTTCAGCATATGGGTCCGCGTAGGCCAGGGCCAGGATTTGATCCTTGGAACCATCCCAGCTTCCCCAGAATCTGATATTTTAAAGAAAAATCCACTGTGACTAGCTAGACTGAAGATCACCATAATAATGTATCAGTTGGGCCATTATAACAAATTACTGTACCATAGACTGGGTGGCTTAAACAATAATTTATTTTCTTGAAATTCTGGAGCCTGGAAGTCTGAGATCAAGGTGTTAGTTAGCAGGATTAATTATTTTTCTTTAGCCTCTTTAGCTGATAGACAGCCACCCTCTCACTGTGTCCTCACATGGTCTTACTTCTCTGTGTGTATCTGTGTCCTAATCTGCTCTTCCTATAAGGACACCAGTCAGATTGAAATAGAATCCCACCCTCATGACCTCATTTTACCCTAATAACCTCTCTATAGACTCTACAAATACTGTCATATTCTGAAGTTCTAGGGTTTAGCACTCTAACAGGTACACTTTTTTTTTTTTTAGAAAAGTAGACAATTTAGCTCATAATAGAAAATAATAAATGCTTGCTCAATATTTTGGCTTTTGAAACCCATGATGTGTAGTACTTAATACGGAGTATAATTTACATTTAAATGAAAAGGCTAAAAACTCTAGTTCCTGGACTTCTTTTCTGGATAGAAATATTTAAAATTAAATTGATTTGCTTCAAGTGTCTTCTATCATGTTGTATGATCTTGAATTTGTCCCTCTCTATTGTTTTCCTCCCCCATCTCATAGGATTAGACGATAAATGACAGAACACTGGAAAGTAATGTGTAGAGAGTCCTGAATGAGGTTTGGAAAACTATGTGATCTCATTCCAGCTCTGTTATTTATTGGCTTTTTGAGTTGGTTGAGGAATCACTGTCTGATGCACAGTATACACAAATTGAAAACAAAAAGGTAGGTTCGGGAAGACTAGGCAGGAAAGAGAATTTTGTGAGTGAGAAGCATCACGTATGCAGGCATGCACTTCACTGGAAACTATACAAAGGGCCCTTTTAAAATTTATTTTGAGAAATATAAAATTTATTGTAAAGATTGTAAGGTAAAAAAACAAAAAAATTTGTAAAAAGGGAAAAATTACCTGTAACACTTTATACAACCTTTATTTTCATTTTGCATGTATCCTTTGTATATTTCCCATTGCATATTCCCACAGTTTAAATAATAGTTAAATTGCAATTTATAGGTAAATATTAAATGAGATTTTTTAACATTTTCCTATTGTTTTAAGAAACTGTTTTCTTGTATTTGCTGGCACTTAAATTAAACTTTAAAATAGGTTAGTGACTGCTGACTGAAGCCCTTAAGAGTGTCAGAAAAATGACTAACTACCCAGGTCAGTCACTGTTTTGGTAACTTAGTTGCATCCAGGCCAATCTTTACTAGGACACTGCTATACAGTCAGGACTTCTCACTTCACTGTCCATATAAGTGAGTCTCTCTTAAAGCAGACAGATCTTCTTGATAACTAAATTTTACTACTGTGCAATTATATCTTAAATGGCACACCAGAACTGACCATCTGTACTTTTTAATAGGCCAGGGTTTTAAATGCATTGCTGGTCTTGTATCATAGTGCACCCTTCTGATCAGTAAATATTGGCTGAGTATCCTCTCTGTGCCAAGCATCCTGCTTGCTGATTGCTGGTATAAACATCCCAGTAGCATCGTGTGCGTTTATATTTCTGACCCTCCCTTTAAAATCCCTGTTAAGGGTGACCTGCGAGCTGCTGTAATGGCCTGTCAGCCTCACCTGCAATAACATTGTCTGACATGTCAAGCTGGACTGTGATTGTCAGTGGAGCAAGGAAATTTGACTTAGAAAGGGGAAGAATTCTTGGAAGACATATAAGAACAGATAAAGGAGGGCAGAGATAAAATCTTAAAACTGGGACTCATTCTCTAAAGCACATCTTGCTTTATAATAAAAGTAGGCTGGCCAGACATACTGTTCTAAATGAGACAGATAACAGCACCATCCAGTTTCAAACGGTACATATGGTCAGCCTACTGACACCTTGAATTTAGCCCAGTGAGACTAGGCTGACCATATGTACCATTTGAAAAGGGACAGTACCATTGTTTTTTATCCCATTTAAAATAGTATGCCTGCTCAGCCTAGGTAAAGACACAGAGAGGCACACAAGTGACTTGCAACAGGTACTGTGGTTGGTGGTTAAGCATATGAACCATGACTGAGCCCCTTACCATCACTAGCAGCAAGTGATGAGTAATTGACTTTCTCTGTGCTTCCAGTTCCCATCCATGGTATAAGGCCAGTGAAGAACACGCATTTTATAGGGTTGTATGATGGTCACACAAGTTCACAAGTTAATGTTGGGAATTATTTAAATCCATGCCTGACACACTGTAAGTACCTTTTGTGTATTTTTCTTGAGTAAATTTATACTTAGCCAAGACCACACAGCTTCAGATCTATCTTCTCTTACCACTACAATTTTTGAATGGGAACAAAACAAAACAAAACAAAACAAAACAAAACAAAAAAAACTGTGATAAAAGGAACAAAAAAACCCCAGAAATTACAAATGGCAAGTGGAAGAGGATGGAGAAGGTTGCTGTCCTTGTAAATGAGAACTCAGGGAGGCACGAGTGGGCTGGCTCTGATGATACAGAGGCTGACCAAGCCCCTGTCTTCTCAGGACCTAGCACTGCCTATAATGGTCTGGTCATCTTTCAATGTCTCCCAGGAGCTGAGCCTCCGACCCTTATACCTTCCTGGGATTCGACCGCTTGACCTGTTCATATCACCAGGCCTCACGCCAGCTGAGAAGAGAAGGCTAAGAGGAGAGAAGGTGTCATCTATGAAGTCAATAAGAGAACTTAGACTGTGAGGGAGGGGACATGCTACATCATCTGAATGAAAAGCTTGGAATACACTAAAATAAAGTAACACTAGGATGCTTTTTTTTTAGGACGTGGAAATTTTAATGTATATTGCAAATCTTTGAGCACCAAACCTTTTTGTAAATGATTATCTTGTGATTTAAAGAATGTATTTTGAAAATGCTACCATAATCAATATGTCCTCCACAAATATGTTATTTTCAAACCTATAAGCATATTGAAACATAATGGGTAAAATGTGAATTAGGTTGCCACAATTAAATAATAAAAGTTAATGTAAAATAATTTATTTTTAATAAGAGAGTCCCCAGCATCATTAACCATGAATTATATTTGAAGGATTTCCTCATTGTCTACTATACTATAAAAGGCTATATGAACTCTTCATGCCATACCACTATTATGAAAATGAACTAAATAACAATTTTCTTCACAAAGTTGTAGATTGATTTATTTGTGCCAGTCTGTAAAACTCTTATGTTCTAAATAATGTACCCTTTAGCAGTTAAAGCCTTAGAGTCTGATTGATGTTCTCATAGTACACTCGAGAAACTTTGATCTTATAAACAATTCTGTTTTCAGTTGTGATTCATTGAAAGCTGGTGTACTTGACGTAATCTTGTGGGAGAATTGATATTACTCATAGAAGTAAATTACATGGATGCAAATTAGTTACATGGATGCAAATTATACTGAATTTTATGCTTAATATAGGTCTTCTTTTAGTCTAACTTTGTTACTTTATAAAATATTAACTCAACTTTATATCTACAGAAAATTAGTATTATTAATATTAAAATATTTATACATAATAAATTTCATTCTTATTTTGTACCATTATGTTCAGTTCACAAATTACCTGTATGAAAATTTTAAATGATAATGCTGGTGGACATGTAATGAAGTAAGATTTCTCCTGCTTCTCAATGGGTGGGAATGTGAAATGTTACAGTTTTATTGAGAACAGCTTGACAAAATATATAAAAAACTAAAAAGAAGATTTAAATTATGTTAAGCATCTTTTCTGATCACAATAGTATGAAACTAGAAATCACCTACAAGGTGAAAACTAAAAACACACAAACACATGGCGGCTAAACATGCTACTATACAATGAATGGTTTAACATGGAGATTAAGAAAGAAATCAAAAGATACCTTGAAGTAAACAAAAATCAACACAATGGCCCAAAATCTATGGGACACATCCAGAACAGTCCTAAGATGTAATTTAGTGGCAGTACAGGCCTACCTCAAAAACAAGAAAAATCTCAAATAAACTATCTAACCTTACACCTAAAGGAACTAGAAAAAGAAAAACAAAACCCACTATGAGTAGAAGAAAAGGAATAACAAAAATCAGAGTAGAAATAAAGTAAATGGAATCTAAATAATAATAATAATAATAATACACACACACACACACACACACACAAATATCAATGAAACCAAGAGCTGTTTTTTTGAAATGATAAACAAAATTGAACTTTACCTAAACTTTTTACTTGAATTTCATCAAGTAAAAAACAGAAGACCTAAATAAAATTAGTGAAAGAGAGGTGACAACTGACATAAAAGAAATACAAAGGATTATAAAAACACTATGAACAATTATATGCCAAAAAATTGGACAATCAGGAAGAAATAGATAAATTCCTAGAAACATGTATCTTCCAAGACTAAGTTAAAAAAGGAAAAGAAAAAGAAAAAGAAAAAGAAAAAGAAAAACCAGAAAATCTGAAAAGATCTATAACTACTAACAAAATTGAATCAGTAATCAAAACTTCAACAAACAGAAGTCCAAGGCCAAATGGCTTCACAGTTGAATTTTACCAAACATTCAAATAAGAATTAACACCTATCCTTCTCAAACTATTCAAAAAAATTCAAAAGAAGGGAAGGCTCCAAAGCAAATTTTATAAGGACAAAATTACCCAGATTCTAAAACCAGACTAAGACATTAATATTTAATACCCCTGATGAGCATAGGTGTAAAAATCCTCAAGAAAATATTAGCAAACCAAATTCAGCAATACATTAAAAGGATCATACACTATCATCAAGTAAAATTTATTCCTGGGATATAAGTTCACTTCAATATCGACAAATCAATTAATGTGATACACTACATAAACAAAATAAAAAGTAAAAATTTTATAATTATATTGATAGATGCAGAAAAAGTATTTGACAAAATCCAGCATTGATTTATGATAAAAGCTCTCAGCAAAGTGAGACTCAAGGGAACATACCTTAATATAATAAAGACTACATATGAAAAATCCACAACTAACATCATAGTCAATAGGGGAAATGCTGAAAGCATTCTCCTTCAGCTCAGGAACATGACAAAAACGCCCACTTGTATTCACCACAGATAGTCTTGGCCACAGCAATCAACTAATAAAAAGAAATAAAAGACATTGAAATTGGAAAGGAAGAAGTAAAACTATACGTAAATTTATAAGACATTTTGAAGAAAGAAATTAGAGAAGATACAAATAAGGAAGCATATACCATGCTCATAAATAGAAAGACTTATCATCACTAAAATGTCCATTCTACTCAAAGCAATCTATAGATGCAATGCAATCCCTACCAAAATGCCAATGGTATTTTTCATAGAACTAGAACAAAAAATCCTAAATTTTATATGGAAGCATAGGAGACACTGAAAACCCACAACAAGCTTGAGAAAGAAGAACAAAGTTGGAGGTATTAATGCTACCTGATATCAAAATATACTACAAGGCAATAGTAATCAAAACAGCATGGTACTGACATTAAAACAGACACATAGATCAATGAAACAGATTACACAGCTCAGAAATAAACACAGACATATATGGTCAATTAATCTATGACAAAGGAAGCAAGATTATAAAATGAGGTATATACAGTCTCTTTAATAAATGGTGTTGGGAAAACTTTACAGATACATGTAAAACAATGAAACTAAACCACTTTATTACACCACATACAAGAATAAACTCAACATGGATTAAAAACATAAATGTAATACCTGAAGCCGTAACACTTTTAGAAGAAATCATAGGTAGCAAACTCTTTGACATTGTTCTTAGTAATACTTTATTGACTGTATCTCCTCAGATGAGGGAAACAAAAGCAAAAATTAACAAATGGGACTACATCAAACTAAAATGTGTTTGCACAGCAAAGAAAATCATCAACAAAACAAAAAGCAGCCTACTGAATGGGAAAAGGCATTCATCAATGACACATTCAATAAGGGGTTAATATCCAAAATTTGTAAAGAACTCATACAACTTAACACCCCCCAAAAGAAACAATCCAATTAAAAAATGGACATGACTCAGCAGTTAAGCACTCACTTTGCAGCAGTGGGGACCGAAGATCGAATCTCAGCCATGGTCCTTTTGGACCCATATGCTAAACTGAGGTGTGCTTCCCATGTGGGAGGCCCTCAGTTTAGTTCTCACCCCCTAGTTTGGCCCCCAGGTTGTGAGAGAGTGCCTCCCATGCAGGAGACCTCAGGCCTAGTTCCTGCCCTGTGTGGCGCCCACATAGGAATGAAACCATGTAGAAAACTGATGGCATACAACTATGGAGACTGCTCTGGGCCCTCCCCCTTCTCTCTGTCTCTGTCTCTGTCAAAAACAATAAAATAAATCTAAAACAAAAGAAAAAAAAATGGACAGATGGCCTAAGTAGACATTTCTCCAAAGAGGATATACAGATGGCCAAGAGACATATGAAAAGATTCTCAAGGTCACTAATCATCAGAGAAATGCAAATTAAAACCACAACAAAATATTACCTCACACCTGTCAAAATGGCTATCATCAATAAATCATCAAACAAGTATTGGTAAGGATGTGGAAAAAAGGGAACTTTTGTGTACTCATTATGTTGTTGATTTCTAATGTAGTTCTATTGTTGGAAAACAGACTTTGAATAATTTTAATTCTCTGAAATTTTTTTGAGACTCTTGTGTCCTAGTATACATTCTTTTCTAAAAAATGTTCATGTCCATGTAAAAAGAACTTTTATTTTGTTGTCTTTGGCTTCAGAGTTCTATATATGTCAGTTATGCTGTTGAAGTATTTGCATCTGTTGATTTTCTGCCAAGTTGTTCTATTTATTTTTGAGCCTGACACCCTAGGGGTTGCCCCATGTCTGTATATCTGGTTGCCAGCCAAGGATCCGACAGAAGTTGTGCTTCTGCCCTCTGCCAGTGGATCTATGAGTAGGAAAGAAGCACATTCAAAATTCAGTGTCTTTTCAAGCGTGCTCAGCCTTTCCCTTTCCCTGGGCTCATTCCTGTCTCCTCCGTGCATGTGTGTAGTCTTGGGGTGAGCCAGAAAGCTATGGACAGCTTGGGGACTCCATAGTCTCCACTCAGTAGGCAGCTTTATCCTGGAATAGTGATGCTCAACTGTGACTAAAACATTAGGGCAATGGAGTCATTGGCCTTTTTCCTTCCCACTGTCATAACTGTCCCTTTTATTGACAGTAACACTGGGCATTGACAGCCTCTGCCACTCTAAGTTGAATGAGACACTTTTGACCACTGCAGCAAAGCTGCTGGTCCTATCGGCCTGTTCTGGCAGGTCCTCTATGCCAAATATCCCCGCTGTTCTCACCAGAAACTCAGCAATTCCTCAAGCATAAACTTTTTTTCAGATTGCCGTACATTTCTGGTCAATTTCCATAGTGGTTATTTTCTCAGCTTTATAGTTTTTCTTTGGGGAGAGAATTCACCGACGGTCTTTGCAGCCATAACTACAAAGTGAGAAGAATGTTCTTTATTTTGGAGGATAAACCATGAATAAAAAAAGGGCAAGATTTTATCTCCCTTTAACTTCTTAGAGCTGTGGCCAGGGTCAGGGGGCTTATAGCAAGAATGATATTTATTAAAAATTAAAAAGAGTACAAAGGAAAAAAAAATCAAAATAATAGACCCAGGATTCCCCAGCCATTTGAGTATAAGTGCATGAAGAATACAAAAAGATTCTACTGATGTATAATCCATGGATCTCTATTTAAATGGCTGTGCAAATGACTTGAGAAAGGGAGAAAAGGGACACTTGCAAATGATAATGTTCCAAAGCTGTCACTTGCATGACTAGTTCTCGTCAATTAGGAAAAAGAAAACATCCCAAATGTCTGACTCTTAAAGGTTTTATGTTCCAGGCACAGCAGATGTGACCTTGGACTTCCTGTTACTTTTACACTTTTCAAATGAGGATGTACTGATATTAATAGGGGTGATGTCAGGATGAGTGAAGTTAATGTTGGTAAAGCATTTTTAAGACCCTGGAAAATAGGTCTCAGGATGTATATTGCAGAGGATGTGTTATTTAAACTGGCATTTTAGATGCCTCTCAGCTTACAATCACATGCATTTCCTTCACTATCTGAATTAAATATCTCAAATGCCACTACTCTTGTCAAAAAAAAAAAAAAAGAAAAGAAACACTAATAGAATTAAAATGTATTGTCACATGTACAGTTAGTATACAAATGCACATTTTTATTATTTATCAGTTATAGGTAAGTTTAGAAAGTAAAACCAAAAAGAAGGACCCAAATAAATAGCTTGGGTCTGGGCTCTAGAAACAGCTCTAGGCTTTGCTTACCACAGCGCCTCCAGCCTCACTGAAGGGATCCAGTCCTTTTTTTGTTTGTTTGTTCATTTCACAAGTTTCAAAGTGTAACCTCTGACCTGCAATGAACTTTTTTTCTTAGCTTTATTTTATTTTTTGAGAGAAGGGGTGAGAGGGAGAAAAAGACAGAGAGGGGTTAGGGCCCAGAGCAGTCTCCATAGTTGTACATCATTAGTTGGGACATAATTTCATTCCACACAGGTGACTGTGGGGCCACACGGAGTGGGAACTGAACCAGGACCTTTGTCACCATGCCGGTAGTTACCAATTGTACAGCAGTTCAGCACATGTGTTTTGAACAAGCCAGGGCTGGGACTTAATCCCTAGACCCCACAGTTGCAAGGCAAGCACTCAACTTGTTGAACCATCCCGACATCCCAACCTGCAATGAACTTTAATGGTTTTTCTCTCTAACATTACTGTTTCCCAGACAAAAAAGTATACAGTTGACTCTTGAACAACACAGGTGTGAATTGCATAGGTCTAATTCTAAGCAGATGGTTGTCAGTAAATTTATAGTCACCTGCCACACCCAGGGCTTTGCATCTGAGAACTGAACAACGCTGCAGGTGGAAAACAGTATTTTGGGTCCCTGGTTGGGAACCTGAGGATGTACAGGGCCATCTTAAGTTCCACACAGATTTTGGACTGTGTGGAGGTTGGTGTCCAACCTCAAATTG
>PVKE010016708.1:0-31672 GCA_004027555.1 Craseonycteris thonglongyai | reverse complement strand
AAAATCATATCTATCTGAAAAACACTGATGGTTGTGAACATTAAAGTTTTGATGAGTTTCATAAAATGACATTAGCTCCAGATAATATGAGAAACTACAAAGAGAGCGAGACATCCATGAACAGCAAAGAACAGCAGAGAAAACAAGAGGGGGGTGAAGCGAAACAGAAAGGGAGGGAGAGACAGAGTAAGGATGAGAAGAGGGGGAGAGGTGAAGAAAAATAGAGAAGGAAGGAGGATTAATGAAAGACCCACCTACACTAGGAAAAGACAGCTACAAACGTCTTTACTCAAATCAATGAAGTTTTGTGTGTTATCTTTAATCTTCTTTTAAAAAAATAAAGTCTAAAATGTGAATGCAATTTTTTTTTTAAATTAGAAAATACCCTTTAATGTAACTAAGTTTTATCACCCTAAGCTTTTTGGAATATCTTCCAAGAACACCACAGTAAGACTTTTTATTATGAAGGAAAGATAATACGAAGTCCCCTGTTTCTTCAATCATGACAAAGAGAGAGAAGAAATCCTGAGATGACATTTTGCAGTTTAAAGCAGAAAAATGTTTGGGGATGGGTAATGATCACTTTCATAATAAGAGAAAAATCCTATGGGCTATACCTTCATTCTCTTCCTTATTGTCTCTTGGCTGTTCCCCATCCCTTCAAAGAGACAGCTCTCATTGTGTTGCTCTCTAAAGCTTCAAGAATAACAGGATAAAATTACCCGCTAAAGTTTATATTTCATTTATGTAGTATTCATGCCATTAAACCTCCATCTCCAGGGTAGAGAAATTATATAATACTGGTACTATTTTCTTCTGTGAAAAATCTAGCAAGCACATTAGCACAAAATCAGGTTTCAGAGAAGACAGAAGACACTATCTTTCACCAGCAGTTTCCTCTCTCCCACATAGCATGGTAGTTCAAAGACATTAGCTTGAAGCATCTAATTTTAAAGAGGGCCGTTTGTCACACATTGCATTACAACTTTACTTGGTCAAGACAGTACAAGAAATGTGTTAACTTTCTATAAAATGAAAACCAAAATTTCAAGAAGTTATGTATAGGAAGACAGGATAAGTAACATATGTAATATATATATAGTCATCGACAGACATTTTCACTATCTGTCCACACTGATCTCATACCTTCACTTTTGAAGTTCATGGCTAAACATAAATCTAGTTTGTTCCTGTTTGTTAACCAAAAGTAAAAGGTCAATGTAATGTATAAACTAGAAAAAAAAAAAAGACTCTTTCAAGTGACATAGAATTCACGCATTATTCTTTAAAACTATGAAGTACTACCAAAAATGAAAATATAGTTTCAAACACTTGAAAACACCAATCCTAGTAACCTGGAAATCTGAAGGCATACAAACTAAGTGGTTCTTCTCACCTGAACACTTCATTTTCATGATGTCAGAACAGAAGGACAAATGACTGATTCCTGAATGCTCCCCATACCAGCTTCTCTGGAGGGAACCATGCCCTGAGTGATCTTACATTCTCTTCTCTGAGGATAGCAGCACCAAACAGACCAGGGATGACGGACGGCAGGTCCTGCAATACCCTAGGTTTTATCTACATTACTAGTTGGTAATGCAGCTTTACTTTACAGTTCTTGGACTTTGGGGGAGTCTACCAGACCTGAATGAGCTCCAGAAAACATGGCTAATCCATGTGTTGGCTTTAGGCACTCTTTAAACATCCAATGTAAGGCACAGTAATTTTTGAGTCATCATGATCCCCAACCTTGAGGTAGGAAGCAATTTGGGGAACACTGTATTAAACTCTTAAGATAGCATATAGGGTATTTGAAATTCCTGACATATTTATTAAATCTCTGTAGGTTCTGTTTGGAAAACATTCTGAAACAACAACAAAATTAGAAGTCCAGTCTTTACAGTACTTTATATTGGTATAAAGCTAGTGCTTGTCTTGGCCGATCTAAGAACTTCATAGTTAGGGTGGAGAATTAGTCACTGATATGTTGCTGGGACATCTAGTCTAGAGATGAACTTAGCTCTCTTGAGATTTAAGACTCTACCTGGCCATTCTCTCCTTCTGTTTTGTTTGGTACCTGTAGAGGGAGACTCTTGCTTTCTTTTCTTTTCTATTTTTACCCTTCATTCACTCTGTCCTTGAGCTTCCACGGTTACCAATAGTCATGCTTTTAATGGAGCAGCTAATAATAAAATAGAAAGAATGGTTACAGACATGAGCTGACCAGCATAACCAGAGCCAAGAAACAGGCCTAATCAAATGACAGTGGTACACGCAGAATGCTGTGTGACCCTGGAAAGATCAGGCAGATAATATAGATCAGCTACAATCCAGAAAAGTCCGCAAAGGATGGAAGAATCAGAAAAAAACAAACCAGCAGAAAGTATAGGTGAAGAGGGGTGAGGTAACTCGAGAAGCATGATTAGGAAATCTGTGGTACTGTCTGATCCAGCTGCAGAGCTGGGGTAATGAGTCATGAATGATGAACTACACTCCTGCAATGATGGGAGAAGGAAACACTGTTGTTTGACGCATGAGTTAACTCTGCAGATGGTCCCTTGCCCACCAAGCTCCAGAATATAAAAGCATTTCCTTCTTCTTTTCTCTAGAAAGATTCCACAGCTCTGAGAAGCACATAGAAAGTCTACGTTTATAAACAGAAGCAAAAACTCTTAAGTGCCTTGCAGTTCCTCCCAAAGAAGGAAAAGGGAGAAAGAGAAAATGGATGGTTGGGGAGCAAGATGACAAAAGGAAGATTAATATCCTTCATACAACTCTCAAGGGCGGGAATATCCACTCTTTAGCTATTCCACAAGCCTCATCTTAGCCGTTTTCACCCCAATCCATAGGAACCTTCTGGATGGTTCCTGCCTGTAGGTACCACACTTGCCTGTTTCTCCATTAGTAGCATTGACTGCTTTGCTCACTGTCCCATCATTCCCTGCCATGTCTGGTGAACTACCACTTGTCTTTCTGTGGAGAACTCAAGGGCTACATTCTCAGAAAGATTTCCCTAACCATGTCCACCTGCTCCATGCGGCCATCCTCCAAATAAATTGTTATGATGTCATATACTTGCACAAAATCGTATCCCTTTTCTTCAAAGCAGTTACTCCATTTGTAATTATACATTCCTGGATGTTTACTTGCTAATGGCCATCTTCTTCTTTTAGATTACAAGTGCCATCTGTCATAGCCATGTCTGATTTTAGTCATCATTTCAGTCCCAGAACCTGTGCAGCACTTAGCACAGAGCTCGATAATTATTGGTTGAATAACTGAATAATACCATATACTTTATTCTAATCAATCCAGTCCTCAAAGGACTGTGAGGAGAGCCACAGTAATTGGATGGCCATGCTTCCCTGACAGTATATTTTGCTGTACTAAACACAGAAGAGGAACTGGGTCATATCCGGAACTGATCTTATATTACTGCCACTTTGGACAATTATATAGGTTGCATGTCTAATAGCTCTAGATTGGGCTGCCAATGATAGACACAAAAATATGCAAGATACATCATGTTTACCCATGAACTGTTTCAATGGATAAAGGAACCAACTCAAGGTGAGAGGAGGTATTATTAAGTAAGAGCTATTGCTTGAATCTGAAAGCCAATTTTGTATTGGAAAATATGACAGCATATTTTCGGTGGTTCAGAAAGATTATTAAAACGAGTGAATATCTGCATATCAGAACTGTCACAGCTGATAAACACATGCATGCATTCTAAGTGTGATTACCTGAGACTACTTTTCATGTCTTACCCAAGGTCTCTGTCTTGGCCAAATGTGAATTTGTGGAACTTACCTTAGGCAAAATTTGTTAGAGTAACAGGTGCATTTTAATAATTTATTCAATAAACTGTTTTAATTACATTTGCTGGGGTAACACTGGTTAAGGACATTATATAACTTTCAGGTATACAACTTTATAAAACAGTAACTGTATATTCATTGTGTTTTCACTGCCCAAGGCCTAGCCTACTTCCATCACCTTATATTTGACCCCTTTTATCCTCACCCCATCCCCCTACCCCTCTGGTAAACACACTTTGCTTGTCTGAATTAATATTTATTTTTAACTGCTTAAAATTACTTTTGTTTAAGATTTTGGATGATTGAAAATAATTACTCTGTTGTTTTTTTTTCTTTTTCGTACACTTTTTTTTTTTGCCTGAACATTACTGCATCTAAGCCCTGCTTAAGTAGAGTATTAATATAGAATATTCCCCAAGAACGAAATTCTACGTGACTGCTTAAATAGTCACCACAATTTTCTCTGTGAGGTCAATCTCCAATAGATCTCTTATTCACTAAGAAGTCTTCCCAAAATAAATATGACATACTGAAGCAAAGACTATTTGTAATACTGTAAAATGAAATCCTAACAAGACTGGAAAGCAATTTACCTTCAATTTCCCTTTTAATATCTCACAAACATGATGTTAAGCCAATCAAATAATATGTCTGATGTTTGTAACTTCATAAGTCACTGTATTTAATGGTACATTTGTATCGGACTTAATCATGTTTTTCAGTGGAAGCTAACAGAACTTGTGGCAAAACCAACTGTAGCATCATTTAATATTTTTTAAGGGCATAATATGGTTTTAGAAGACAAAATATTGTCGGAGGCCTTTGACCACCAAAATCATGTATGTTTATGAAACAAATGGAATCTAGTTCCCTGGTTGGATTTTATTGGGAACTACAACTTCCTTTTCCTTAATTACCTATATGTATACAGTGCTTTGTCAATCCTTATTTACATGTGCAAACGTTAGAAGCAATGTTGGTGGAAAATTTTTAAGTGAAAACAAGCACAGCTGTAGATTTGATTAAATAAAAATATTTTACCTTAGTTACAAAGACATAATTTTGAAAAGTACCCTTATACTTAAAAATTAGATTATAATAGCTTTAAGGAACATTACAATTCTGGCTTGAATGCAAGGGACATTTTCTCTGAGAAGCTCCATGTGATTTATAGAGGAGACTTTAATATTCTTTAACATTTCTGTTCCTGTGTAAATGTTCTGAATGCACAAGATGGGACATGGGCACTGAATTATTTGCATTTTGTGAATATTTGGGCCACAGAGATTGATCTGTACCATGTCACTTAGCAGATTGGCTCCCAGCTGCTATTAAGTTCATCTAGATTCATGTCTAACTTTCTCTTGCATGTATCCTAGAAGCCTAGCCAATTGTTTTCGCATATCTAATTTTTGTTCATCAGCATTGTCCCTATAGATGAATCACTCTCACTTAGACTAATCAATAGATTCAAGAGACTACTGTCAGTCATGTGAGTTCATATGCCTCATCCAACAGAGATTTATGTCATGGAGCCAAATCCTGGGACCACAATGTTGAACAAGACCTGGCCTCTGCCTTTGGGGAGCACAAAGTTTTGGGAGAGCAGCAGACAAAGAGAGACAATGACAACATACAGGGAGAGTTCAGGACACAGAGTACAGCGAAGGTATTAAGGAAGCTCTCTGGGGAGGAGGGTTGGGGAGGGGGCAGGGAGAGTCTGGGGCAGGTGTTCAGGAAGGTTTCACAGAAGAGAGCCCCCTAAACTGAGCCTTCAAGGAGAAGGCAAAGGTAGGTAGGTAGGTGCAGAATGAAGGGAAGGCAGGACCTGTTGGAGAGTTCCAAAAGGTAAAGGTTACGGATGCTAAAGAACCTGTGGTGTCAGGGACAGCTCCAGGAGAGCGGTTTGGAAACTTCTCGCATACACATGCAATAGCCTTCCTGGCCGAAATCACCATCGCCGGCAACATGTGGGGGATAAGTGGGAGTCAGGAAAATGCAGAGCCTCTCCGGCCAGACTTCATCTCGAAGGCAAAGGGAAATCACTAAAAGATGTTAAGGAGGTGGAATGACTTTAGAAACTGAACTGAAGCAGAGGCCATGATGAAGACACAGGAGACCAACTAAAAACTCTGGAAATAAAGTAACCAAGGGCCCAAACGGGCTGGCAATGTAGATGTGGGAAGAAGGGTAGATTTGATGGGCATTATGGAGGCGGAATCCAGAGAACTTAGAGATGGGGATCAGAAAGAGGACAAAAGGGTAAGTGCCCACCTTTCTGGTTTGGGCACCTGTGTAGATAAAGGCACCATATACCAAGGTGAAGAAGAACGTGTTAAAGGTGAACAGTAAGGGTTTCTATTTTGAATGTGCTGAATTTCAGTCTATAAGACACCAAGTGAAGATACCCAGCAGAAGAAAATGCTGTCCAGCATCAATCTGGATAACAAAGAAGATTTTGTGGATTGTAGAATTACTTTGAGTAACAGCCTTCACATCCTGAAAGCTATTTCTCTGTATTCTATCACAGGAGCTGGTCCATTGGGAAAGTTTCTTTCAGAATGAACAGTACTACGTACCATGTGAATGACTTACATACTAAAGTAACACAAAATAAATTGGATCTGTCTCCTTTCTAAAAGGGAGTGATAATATTCTGCTGTGAAATTCTTGCTCATCCATGCCATATGGATAAATATTCCTAGATCTGATTAATTATCCAACGTGTCATATATCTTCATTTACATAACTGTGCTATAAAACTGTGAACAATTTTGATGAAGTTATAAAAATGTGGAATGATTTGAAGAAATGGGTGATGCCTTGGAATTCTAATTTAATCTGTCCCAGAACCCTGTTCGAGTTCCAAAACCTTCGAGTTCCAAGACGAGTGGACGTTCAGATAAAGCTACGGGCTGTACAGTTGATAAGTCCCATGCGAACAATGTGTTGGCATTTGGATTCCAAAGCAGCTTTCGGATTCTGAGGCAAAATTTGCTTGATTTTTTTGTTTGTATTCCAAGTTGTTCGAGTTTTGGGGCATTCAGATTCCAATGTATCACTGTATAAAATGAATGTAGTCTTTTATTTTTCCGTCCAGGCCATCCCACACTATGTAGGAAAGAATAGAAAGTAACACACCACCTGCAATAGCTAAGTAAAAGAATTAGCTTCTTTGTGAACAGAAAGAGCGACCCCATGGTGTTTCAGCAACAAAGCCAAGCTCAGCTTGGGATAAACAAGCTTTCCCTTTCTAAAAGGTCCCACCAACTGAGGAAAAACAGCAAAGGTCAGGGACTAGGTTGGGGACCTTCTCTGAAAAACGAAGACATGAAACATTCATACATAGGCCCAAGAAAATGTTAATGATGAAATTTTAATGTCATCAACCAATCTGATTATGGAGGAAACAGGGACCATCTGTTAGTAAGTCTCATCACAAAAGTGACTAATCCCGTTAAGTCTACAAACCTGCTCTGGACCTTTCAGAAAGAGTTCCTTTTTGCCATTCTAATGAGTTTGTTGCAGAAAACAAGACCCCTACTGTAAGCCATCGGTTCCCGAGCAGTGAGAGATGTACACCTGGGGGTACATGCTGGGCCTTTCAGGGATATGCGGAAAATAATCAGTAATGGCAAAAATAAAAGTCAAGTAAAAAAATACAGGAACATTAGTTATGGAACAATAAATGTTAAGTTTGAATCATTGTTAATGGAGACACTTCAAAATTAGATCACATTAGTGAATAATGATTGGTGAGGGTGAGGCTATGAACCCTTCTCCCAAACCGTTCTTCTATCACTAATTACGCAGTTTCCAAACAATCCATTTGAGATATTTTTAGAAATTCCCCCAAACATATAAGTACATCTGTAGCCAGACTGTTGGATCAGTTTAATTGTTAACTAAGTAAAAGTGAGTGTGTTGTCTTTAATGACGATTCTTTTCAAGTAGTTTTTTTATTTAATATTTAACATAGTTCCAGTTATTATTGTCAGTAACATTTATGCATGTCAGTTGGAGCTTTTTCTTTTACACCTTCATAAAAAATTAAGTACCGCAACAAGCTTAATGTGAGTCTGGATTTAAGACTGTATCTTACATCTTTTGAGCCTGATTTCAAGAAACTAAGTGCCTCAAAGCAAGATCAACAATCTCACTAACACAGTTTCAATACGCTGGTGATCTGCATAACAATTATTTCAGACTTTCCAGATAACACAAACAAATATTATTACTAATAATAAATAAAGTTTGTTAAATACTTGATCATCAATTATCAATATTTAACTGTGATAATTATGATTATTGTGAAATTAAATCTGTGGTTTGTACTTTTAATGTAGTAATTTTTCTTTCCAAACTTATTACCTCATTTCCACTATTTTTTATTAAGATAGGCACTGAACACAAAAGTGTATATATTTTTAAAGGTTTATTTATTGTTTTTGACAGAGAGAGAGAGAGAGAGAGAGAGAGAGAGAGAGAGAGAGAGAGAGAGAGAGAGAGAGAGAGAGAGAGAAATACAGAGTCAGAGACAGAGAGAAGGGGGAGGGCCCAGAACAGTCTCCATAGTTGCACATTATTGTTTTTTTCACATAGTTTCATTCTACAGGTGGGCTTGGGGCTGCACAGGGCAGGAACTGGGCCAGGGTCTCACCCCGGTGAGGACTGAACTGGGGGAACTCCCCAGTTCAACATATGGGTCAGCACAGCCGGGGCCGGGATTCGATCCTTGGTCCCCGGGGCTGCAAAGTGAGCGCCTAACCCACTGAGCCATCCCGGCTTCCCCAAAGTGTCAGTATTTAAAAATAGCTATTTTAAAAACAAGGGGCACAATTTCTAGAAATGGGATTTAAAAGGATACACAAGTGGGAAAAGGTTTGGAACCACTGCTCTAAGCCATTTATAATTCCACTTCCACTATAAGTAGGATATGTGCTTAATCAAGAAGCATAAAGAAATACAGAATGCCACTAAACTCATGCTATGACAAATATTTGTTTGGAACTGAAGTTAGAATAACATATGTCTGTTTTGGTCTGACTTACCATGGGTCTTATTTACTAAAGAACTAATGAGTCTTTCAACTGGAAGTTGGTTCTGTGATCTTCACCTAGAATCCAGTACGGTATTTGCAAACACAGAACAGAAGAATGAGGCATGAAACACTGCCCCTATGTAAACTAATAATAATAATAATAACAACAATAATAATAATTGGATGTGAACATCTTGAATATTTAGGGGAAACCTGAAGGAAAAGTTGTTCCATGTTGATGTTGAACTTCAGTTACTGATATTAACAAAAACACAAGACACTGTGGAATATAGTTTTTAAATGTGAAAGATGATATAAATTTTTACATGTCTAAGATAATATTCATAGTAAATAGTTTCACTTTTTTTCCTTAGACATCTGTCTACTCTATTTAAATGTAAAGTAATATAGGGTCCAACAAGAAAAAAAGAAAAATGCAAAAGACTTCATCTTGACCATTTGGGGACAGCTATGTCAAATTTGTCATTTTTTCACATGCAAATATTAAGTTTGAAGAATCTTGAGAATTTGCCAAATTCAGTTATCATCCAAATGTTGCCATCTGCCAACAAAGCTATATTATGGCAAGAACAGGAAAATTAAACACTAGAATCCAGTAAGGATTTCACAAACTTGCTCCAGGTAAAATTTTGCTATTTTATAAGCCAAAAGATTTCAAATCGTTGCCAACCAAATCCATCCTGCATTTTACGTAATAAGAAAATCTCTGCCAGCATTACAAAGTGTTACTTATCTAAAAATGGACTAATTCTTCACTTTTATTTCTTTTGCCAAATTTACCATTATTGTGTGTTTTATTTGTTGGTTTATTTTGGTGGTCTTAAGTCAATAAAATCTTTTCAGAAAAAAAAAAAAAAAGAAATTTAAAAATAGGCCTGTGTCCCCGTCTTTCAAAACTCTCCTTCAACGATGTGATGTCAATATCTTTGCAGCAATGTTTCGAGAATCTACCGTTTTAATTTGGAATATGTGAATGTGGAAGAGTAAAAAACAACCTGAAGTTTACATAAGACTTATCCTTGTCTTAAAATAAAACAAAACTTCAGGAAAAACACTGTCATAATTTCTAGATGACAGGATTCCTGTACTTAAAGACATCTATTTAAATTTCACAGAGATGGTAAAACTACCATGAACAACTGGTTTCTACATTCTGAACAATTCTCATTCTGCATTACCTGATAACTGTTGATACTTTTCAAGATTTGAATGCCCATTTCCTTATAAACAGGCAGGCTTACAAATTATTAATATGCTTTTTAAAAACCTACATTTACTTAAAAATAATATTTGTGATTAATCTTAGTAAATTAGTGACAAAAACCTCATAAGTAAAGCTTTAGAAAAAAATTACTATTATACATATATTAATAGAAGTGTCTTAGTAGGGGGAAAATGTCACTTAAGAGATTTGAGCAGAACTTTCCTAAATCAAATTGACAAGCCTTTAGCTAGACCATGTAGGAAAAAGAGAGGAAGGAATCAAATAAAATAAAAAATGAAAAGAGGACACATTATAACTGAGGCCACAGAAGTGAATAAGGGACTATTGTAAACAATTATACAACAAAAAATTGAATAACCTTGAAAAAATGGATAAATTCTTAGAAATTTACAACCTACCAAGAAAGATTCATGATGAAACAGAAAATCTGGTCATACCAATAACTAGCAAGGAGATTGAAATAGTGATCAGAAACATCCCAACAAATAGAGCCCACGATCAGTTGGCTTCACTGGTGAATTCTAGCAAAATTTTAAAGAATTACTGCTAAACCTTCTCAAACTCTTCCAAAGAAGAGGAGGAAACACTTTCAAACTCATTTAAAAGGCCAGCATTATCCAGATACCAAAGTCAGACAAAGGCACAAGAAAAGAAACTACAAGCCAATATCCCTGATGTACCTAGATATAAAAGTTTTCAACAGTATAACAGAAAAATGTATTTAACAGGACATTAAAAGAGCCTACACCACGACCACGTGAGATTTATTCCTGGGTAGCAAAAATGGGTCAGCATACACAATCAATGTTACACACCACATTAACAGAATGAAGGATAACAATCACATAATCATCTCAATAGATGAAGAAAAAGCATTTGACAAAATTCAAAATGCTTTCATGATAAAAGCTCTCAATAAACTAGGTATAGAAGTAATTTAACTCAACATAATAATGGCCATATATGATAGGCCCATATCTGACGTTATACTAAATGGTAAAAAACAGAATACTTTTCCTCTAAGATTAGGAACAAGGTAAGGTGCCCATTCTGACCATTTTTATTCAACACAATAATTAAAGTTCTATCCAGAGCACTGAAGCAAGAAAAAGAACTTTTAAAGCATGCGATTTGGAAAGGAAGAAATAAAACTACCGCTATTTGCAACTGGAATTATTTGTATGTAGAAAATGCTATTACACACACACACACACACACACACACAGAACCTGTTAAAACTAATAAATTCATTACATTTGCAGGCTACAAAATCAACATACAAAAGTTAGGTACATTTCTATATACTAACACAAACCATACGAAGAGAAAATTAAGAAAATTCCATTTAAGATAGCATAGAAAAAAATATTTAGGAATAAATTTAATAACTAAGGAGGTAAAAGATATAGGATAAAAACTTTGTAAGATTAATCAAAGAAATTAAAGAAGACACAAATAAATGAAAAGATATCCCATGTTCATGAGTTGGAAGAGTTAATATCGTTAAAATGTTCGTATTACTGAAAGCAATCTACAAATTCAATGCAATCCCTATCAAAACTCCAGAGTCATTTTTGAACAAATAGGGGGGAAAAAAGTCCTAAAATTCAAATGGAACCAGAAACCACCCCAAATAGGCTAAGCTTTCTTGAGAAGGAAGAAAAATGGAGGCATCATGTTTCTTGATTTCAAAAAACACTACAAAGCTACAGTACGTTTGTTTAATTCCTTCCTACTTAAGTATATCCAAACAATACAGCGATTGATCATCAAACACCACTTTTCAATCATTTATCAGTTGAAATTTAAAACATCAACTTTGTTGAAAGCAAAGAAGTAGGAGCCATCTAATATACAGAAGGATGTATTACATCACTCACTGGACCGTCACTTAAAACTAACACTAACATTGCACATTTTCCTTTTGAACAGTGACCTTGAGGTTTTTCCACTCTGGAGCAAGAGGGCAGTAAGACTCAAATTGGGTGAGTACACGTTTCTTTCGTAAAGGCAAAGAAGAGAGTCTGTGTAAAGGTGGTTGAGAAAGTGAACTTGCATTAGACAGTGCTTTCCTAGAAAGAAGAGCTTTAGGAAAGAGTAACTATAAACTAGAGGAATCATATTCTATTAAGTCCATTTAATCAGTTCAATTACAATTATCCTTGTGCCTGTGTAGCCCTTGGGAAGCTGTCTTGTTTACTCAGGTGGTACCCCTTCTCAGGGTAGCAACAATCTGGAAATGATCCTGAATTCCAGCCTCAAGTTAGCACACACAAGCCAAAGAACATGCCCATTCCTTTAAAGTGAATATGTTTTTGTTTTTTAATTTTTTTTTCTAGAAAAATGGGAGTGTGGGGTAGGAGAATGAGGACTGGACATCCTACTAATATGGCAAGTGTTGGCTCAAGTGTCATATTCTGAGACCTACTCAGAGACTATGTTTTAATACTCTAAATGGCAGAGAAAACATTTAATTAGCTTATTGAGCACCAATTGGCCACCTTACTGTGACAGGGGCTAGATAGGAATCACGGTGAATGTACAGCCCTTGTCTCGAAGGAGCTTTGAGTTATCTGCTAAGAAAATTAAATTTAAGCAGGAAAAAAACCAAAACAGTATGTAAGTGGTATTATTACACCAGTAGGCAGGGGAAAGGGAAGAAAGGTAGTTACAGGATGCATCATTCTAGGACAGGGTGATGTGATGTCAGAAGTTCCCGGCAGCACAGGGCATCTCCAAGGAACTAGAGAACATGGAACATGTGTCAGGATAGAAGGCATCTGTTTACCTAGAAAGGACTACAAAGAGCATCTACATATGAAGACATTTGGTCCCTCCCCTCAACCTCCATTCTAATCCAAGGTGGTAGAAAAAGTCTATGAGTGGGCAAACAAGAGTGAAAAACACAGACTACAGTACCCTTTCCCCCATGATAGGTTTCTGGATAAACTGGAATGAAAGAAAAAAAATTTTTTTTTTTAAGATTTATTTGATTGTTTTTGACAGACAGGCAGAGAGAAGGGGGAGGGCCTAGAGCAGTCTCTATAGTTGCACAAGTTTTCAACATTGTTTCATTCCAAGGGTGCGCCCCGGGGTTGTGCAGGGCAGGAACTAGGTTGGGGGCCTTCAGCATAGGAAGCACACCTGGGATGGAGCCAAATTGGGATCTTTCCACATGGGAACCTTGCCCCAGTGAGAAGTGAACTGGGGGTACACCCCAGTTCAGCATATGCATCCACACTGTCTGGGGCCGGGATTCGATCCTCAGACCCTGGGGCTGCAAGATGAGCACTCAACCTGCTGAGCCATCCCAGCATCCCTGAAAAATGTTTTTAAATGGGTCAGCTTTGATTTCAACCTACTGGTAAATGAAAATTTTAGTACCTGAACATATTGCTTTAATACCTGAAAATGACCGGAAGAGCAATGGTTCCTGACAAAATGTCAAAGGGGATGGGAGGGAGGTCCTAGAGTATGTCTATGATTAGTAATGGGATAAAAATTAAGTTGTTTGCTACTCAGACTCTGCCAAATTTACCCCATTTGATAAATTTGTTACATAAATCAAATAGAATAGTGGAAATCACTGCAAAAGGTTGTTCTGAAAGAAAGTCATGTATTATAAGGGAAAGTTATTTACAAGCTATAAATTGATCTTAGAGATGTTGATCATCGTAATTTCATCAACTTTCTTTTCAGCTCTCTCACTGTTGTTTTTCACTAATGCTCTTCATCTGGAATCTTAATCCATCTCATTTTCCCTTTAATTCAGACGCCATTAATTATGAGGATTCCTAGATTAGTTTCCTTCACTTGCAAACAAATTCTCAATGCATGTAATTTCTGTACTAGGCTAATGTTTGTTTCTTTGGGCTTCATTCTGTTCTGTATCAGTAGTATCTTCTAGTATATTTATTTTATATATGAGGAAGCAATCTTGTGGGGTTTTTTTTGTTTTTATTTTTTTTATATTTATAGAGAGTAATTATTTTATCTTCAGTGCATATTTATTTCTATTTTACTTTTGACAGATAGAGAGAAAGACAGAGACAGAGACAGCTAGAGAACCGAACCGTGGGAACTCCCCAGTTCAGCATGTGGGTCCTGCCTGGGCCGGAGCCGGGATTCGATCCTCGGTCCTCGGGGCCTCAAAGCGAGCGCTCAACCTGCTGAGCCATCCCGGCTTTCCCAATCTTGTGTTTTTAAAGATGAAAATGAGAAAAGATGAAAATTTTGTGAAGTTTGAGTGTTTTCCCTTTGGTTCATTACTGATATGATAGATCATTTAAAAATACAGTATGTTCTCTCTCTCTCTAGTCTGCAAGAGTAGTTGGCTAATGAATTATACTTCAAAACTAATTCTGGCACTACTAAATTAAAATGAAAACTAATACGCTTTTACAGAGCATTGTTAGCTTCTCTGGGTTTCTATGCAGTCTGCATTTAATCTCTCTCAAACATTTGTCCTGGTAGCTTGTCATTCTGATTAGCTTTCCATTTGTGGCTGCCACAGTCTTTCAATAGTGTGACAGATTCTTACAATTCTGGATTAGAATTTAAAGTTTTTAGAAATGAGTATTGAAGCCTATATTTCCTATGATTTCAAGAGGTAGAAGAGCCATTCTATCCTAATATTTATAAATACATGTCTCTAATGATGCATCTCATCAATTTTACTCATTGCTCTGTGCCTGTCTATTTTATAACTTTCAAGGGGGGTGGGAAACAGACCAAACAACCTTCAAATGTTATTTATTTATTTATTTATTTATTTTTGACAGAGAGAGAGAGAGAGATACACAGAGACAGAGAGAGAACTGAACTGGGGGAACTCTCCAGCCCAGCATATGGGTCCGCATGGGCTGGGGCCAGGATTCGATCCTAGGTCCCTGGTGCTGCAAAGTGAGTGCTTAGCCCACTGAGCCATCCTGGCTTCCCCATCAAATGTTTTTAATAAGACAGCATTATGGGATGAAAGAAATACAGAGGGTATGGAAAAACAGTTGCATCTTGTGATATTTATTTTCTCGTGTTTGTGTGTGTGTGTGGTAAGAACACTTAAAATGTGATGGATCTTCATAGTTTTTTTTTTCTTTTAGTTTTATTATTATTTTCAAATTGTTAAATTTATTGGGGTGACATTGGTTGATAACTATTACATTGCTTCCAGGTGTACAATTCTACATTACATTGTCTATACATCACATTATATGCTCACCACCCAGAATCAGCTCTTTCCATCACCATATATTTGATGCCTTTTCCCTATTCCCCCCACCTCCCCCCTTTACTCTCAGGTAACCACTAAACTATTGACTGGGTCCATGAGTTTTTGGTTCTTTGTTACTCTCAGTTTTATATTCCATCTATGAGTGAGGTCTTATGTCTCTTGATTCTTTCCATCTGACTTGTTGGACCTTCATAGTTTTGAGTGCACAGTACTGTGCTGTTAACTCTAAGCACTGTGGTGTATAGACGTTTAGAACTTACTCATGTCGTGTAATTGAAACTTTATACCTATTGAATAGTAACTCCCCAGTTCTCCTTCCCTCCATCCCTGGATTATTTTTAATCCTGATTTCTTGGCTTTTATATATCCCCAGTACTGAGACCTATCTTGGCTCTCCATGGGGGACAATTAGCTCCTGTGTTTTCTGGGACTGGAAGGACGCTCATCACGTGTAGGAAAAGTGTTTACAGGATCATGACATATTGGGAGATGTGTGACTACAACATGACCAAAACAAACTGCCCCTTCTGCCTGCAGCTGGTCATTCTTGCTAGCCCTCCCTGTCCTTTCAGGTTGTACTTTTAAGGGTACGGGCTAAAACTGAAATAACGAAATGTCTGGAAATGATAAAAAGCTATCAAAGTGTAGCAATGATGCTTACCTACCTCATTCATAGAGAACAAAACCTTTCACGGTAGACTGAGTGTCTAAAAACCAACTTAAAAATCCACAAATAAAAGCATTTTCTCCATAACCGCAAATTACAGTTTATCTACATTTCCCTTCTCTACGTTAAAATTAAAAACAAAATTTAAATAGGTTACCACATTATGACTCTTTACAAATCAAACTTGTCTTAAACGCCACCTTTACTAGTTCCCTGTTTTTATATTCAAAGTTATAATATGTACCAATCTCACATGCTGTTGCCACACCTAACTGTTGGCAGGAAATCTGAGCTACCGGAATGACACAGGCAATGGCTAGAAATCTTGATTAAGTTTATGGGAAATATGGACTAAATAAGGCACTTTAATTAGCATCAGACAGAAGGATGAATTGATCTCCAACAAACACAAACTGTTGAAGCAATAAAATGTAGAAAACGTGTCTGAGGCATAATTCACGATGTTGATGGAGGACATGAATCTCTTTCCTGTTGTGCAAGATGAGTTCAAGATAAAAGCGAGCACACTGCTGAAAAGCAGCAGCTGGTGGGCACTTAGGAGATAAATTTTTGAGGTAATATGTCCCAGGATACGATGGTAATTACATATCGTTTTAGTGCATTTTAAAAGTTAACGCAGTGTTCATGAGGAGACACAGATAAGATATTTTAGCAACATTTTCTTGTGGTAAGAGTAATAAAGAGTATTGGAGCCTTATGTAATATGTTCTCCATAATTTTCAAGTATTTTAATTTTTTTTAACTGTCCACACAGAGGTTCCTTATCACAAGGATGTCTTGATGAGTACATTATCAGTATATCAGAAATGAAATGAGAACCATCCTATGGAAGTTTTTACTCTTGGTGAAAAAGCTGTAGTATTAAAATACCTTCATAATTTCTATAAAAGTTAATTTGACTGACAAAATATTAAGTATCAATTACATAAAAGATTTGGTAGATATTGTGCTAAGTCAAAAAAAAAAAAAGCCAGCTATAAAAGAGGACATATTTGGTGATTTCATTTCTATAAAATGTCCAGAAAAATAAAAATCACAGAGCTTTCTAGAAAGCATGAATGTGTTCCTGGAATGGGGATCAGGAACAGGGACAGATTGCAAATGGGCACAAGGGGATTTTGTGAAGAGATGTGTCTGAAAACTGCATTGTGACGACAGAGGCACAGGGTGTAAGATTTACTAAAAATCATCCACGCTGCAATGGGAAATTTTTATGCTGCACAGATTACATCTCAATAGAAATGTTTAAAAAGTTTCTGTAGCAAATAACATGGCATCAAGATCTCTCCAGATCTCAAGAAGTACTAATAGGGTAGTGTTTGTACCCTTTCCACTCAAAAAGAATTCATGTGTGAAGGTCCTATTCCCCTGTGTGATGTTATTTGCAGGTGGGAACTTTGGGGGGTAATTGAGTTGGGTGAGGGCACGGGGGTGAAGTCCCAATGGTGTGACTGGTGTTCGTATAAGGGGATGAACACACATAAGAGCTGTCTCTCCACTATGTGAGGGCACAGCAGGGAGGCAGTATCTGAACCCCAGGAAGAGGGCTCTCATCCGGAACCCAGTGATCCCAGACCCTGAACTCAGACTCCCAGCTTCCAGAGCTGTCAGAAATAAGTATTTGTTGTTGAAGCCATCCAGTCTACATTTTTATTGTAGCAGCCAGAACTGAGAAGTGGGGTGCTACGCAACTCAAAACTAAAAACATGGAAGCGGCTTTGGAACTGGATAATGGGTACAGGCTGGAAGAATTTTGAGGCGTATGCTAGAAAAAGGCAATAGTGCAATAAAAGGGCAATTCTTAGAGAAAACGTAAGTACCGGTAATCATGTATAGAATACTGGTAGAAATGTGAACAGTAAGAGCCAGTTTGACAAGATCTGTCTCAGATGGAAAGGAGAAACATGTTAGCAAAAAGAAGAAATGCAATCCTTAATATCAAGTGGTAAAAAACCCTTCCTGAATTGTGTTCACGATCTAGTGTTGTGTGAAAGGTTGTACTCGCCAACATAAAACTGGAGACGTAGCTGAGGAAATTTCCAAGTTAAATGTTGAAGGAGTGACTTGATTCCTCCTGACTGTTTATAGTAAAATGCAAGGAGAGAAATGAATTGAAGTCAGAATTGTTAAGCAAAAGGAAATCAGAGTGTAAAGGATTTTGAAGATTCTCAGCCTGTCCATGTTACAAAAACCGAAAAAGCTTATATGGAAAAGAACATTATGGGTGTGACAAACCAACCATCTGATAAGAAGATTACTGTATGAGCCACAGACCTAATCAACCATCCCAACCATCCTGATGAGAACTGAAGAAAATGGAGATAAGAAAAAATTGAAGGAAGGCTGTCAAACTACGAGGGCAGGTTGATATATTTTGCCTCCACTTAAATAGAAAATGAATGGGAAAAGATATTTTTATGAAATAAAAAAAAGAAATAAATACACCTACATCATATATTTGCAAAGCTGCATAATTATTTTTCTATAAAATCACCACACACTTCAGTACATTTCCGCGATCTTGATACAGTGGATCACCTATAGTCATAGGACTTCCACTTCGTGGTTTGTCACTTAAATCTGCTTACTTCTCCATCTTTGAACCGCCTTACCCAGCATCTAACTGTCCTCACATCACCACACTGATCACTATAAATGGTCTGCATTCATCTGAGAATTTCAATTGGAGGAACTTTTTCCACTGTTAAGAATTCAGTAACAGTACGATGTTTGAACCGAACATCTAAACACTTCCAATTTGATGTGTACTGGGTGAAAAATGTAAGCTTGTCTGTGTGCAAGGTCAAGAACGATGAAGGGGACACGCCATGTGACTACACAGAACCAGTTTTATCCAGATATGTCTAAGGTAACAGAAAATACTACAGTGGAGGCAAAATGTATCAGCCTGCCATTTACTTAGAACCTGTAGGAATGGACCATATATTCAGCTATTTGAACACATTCTATTCTTCAAGGCAAGGGATGAATGACCATGAAGGTAAGTCAGAGACCATCAAGGCTGCCACTCCCAGTACCGGCCCACAGGGCACGGGGCAGAGGTTGGGAGGTAGGGTTGTCTCTACCTCAGTTTCAAAAGGCAGGTCCTCTGCCCCACAGAGCTATGTGTTCAGGGATACAGTCTCAGTTCCAACAGGCCAAGAGACTGCCACCTGGAGCTGCAGGGGTGGGACTCTCATCCAGCAGAGCCAATCTGGCACAAGCCCCATCCAGCAGAGCCACGCAGGCATGGCCACCACATTAGTGTGTCTAGACGGCAGAACATGAAGCCAAATAGTCAAAATACGGTAATCTTAAAAAAAAAAAAAAAAAAAGAAAGAAAAGGAACAGGCTGGCTGCAGCAGCTCTTAAAATCACTACTACATTATAGAAAAATAAACCTGGTAAAGCAGCTAAAGTCTAGCAGAACAGAAGACCTATAACTAGAGATATAAAGAAGACGCCACGTTGAGACTGGTAGGTGGAGCCGATATGAGAAACAGGTTGATTCTGCTTACGTGTGGTGGTTGAGAATTGGGAGGGATATCTCAGCCACAGACATCGCCCCCAGAGGAGTGAGGGGGGGCCCTGCCCCATACCCAGCTCCCCAGCCTAAAGCACCCGGGTTGGGAAGAAGAGCCCCCACCATACCTGGCTGTGAAAATCAGGAAGAATGCCATTCCTCTGGGTGAGACAAAGGGCTGCTAGGAACCCAAGCATCCTCTTAAAGGGCCCGTGCCAAGGCTTACTCACAAAAACTTACCGTGGGGCTCTGGCCGAGGGACATTATCTTGGGAAATGCCAGAGACATATAGAGATAGACTGAGTTCTGTGGGTTCAAGGTGAAGGCTGGAGGGACAGCCACCATTGTCTCTGTGTTGAGTCCTCCTCCCCGCATGGCCAAACCTGATTCTGCATTAACCTGGTGAATACCACTTACCCCATCCTGGAAATAACTCTGTGCCATTATCCTAGACGCGTGGGGTCAACTAAACGTGGTATATATATATATATACATATAATGGAATATGATTTAGCCATAAAAATGATATAAGAGGGCTGACTGGAAAATAATCCAGCCATTATCAATATAATGAGAACAGGTATATGGCTGGATACTTTCCAGACAGCCCTCGTATGCTATAAGAAGGATGAATTTGAAAAATATTATGCTAAGTGAATGATGTCAGTCTCTAAAGAACACATATCATAGGATTCCATTTATGTAAAATGTCCAGAATAGGCAAATTTATAGAGACAGCAAGAAAATTAGTAGTTGTTTAGGGCTGGGGTGATTTGGGATGATAAGTAAAGGCTGTAGAATTTCTTTTTAAGGTGATGAATAGTTCTGTAGTTGACTATGGTTGCATGGCTCTGTAGCCAACCAATATACTCCACTATACCACACTAAAATAGCTGATCTTTAGCACAAACACACAACAAACTTCTCCCTTGACTCCATATGCCAGAATTGACACCAATTTCCTTTTCTGTCTCACAGTATCCCCCTGAGAGGTTTTAACCTCTTAAAAGAGCTGTTCAGCCTCATTGTTTTCCCTTCATTGTCACACCGTAAATCAACACTGTGTGGCTACAGGAGTAAATACTACACCCACAGTAAATATTCACTATGATTAAGTCGTAAAAACACGTTCAAGCAGCTGAATTAATCAGTCTGACTCAGTGCCTACCAGGTACTAGGACATTAGATTAAATAGGACAAGAGCTCTGCCCTTTTCTCAAGGGGAAACACGACTCAGACATAAACAGATGGGACACACACTTGTCTGAAAAGCAAACAGTGACCATCCAGAAAATGCCTGCCCCTGTCGGATCATCTGGAAGGGGTGTTCTCAGGAAGTCTTGTTCAAGTTCAGGTTCTCAGTAGCAGGGATCCAGCCAGACACAGATACAAGGGAAGTTGGCTACAGGGTGAGGGAAAAGTGGGTGTAAGGGTGGAAATAGGCTGACGTGGTTGAGGAACTGCATGCAGTGAGGGATAGAGGGACAGTAGCAGACCAGGGGCAGAAAGGAACCAGGTGAGGGCCCAGAGGTGGTGAGAGTGGTCAAGGGCAGACTTGTAGGGCTTTGGAAGGCAGGGCAAGAAGGTTAACTGTGCTTCTCAACCCCTTCGTACGCTGTGCACATCTCTCCAGTTCCACTGACTCCTGTGTAGCTCCCCTTAGACTGTGCCTGCGCTAAAGAAAACAAAAGTTTCCTGTTCAGCTTCGTCTCCAGTGTGTAACCAGTGCCCACCTGGACCTCAGAAGAGGTTTCTTGAATGAACAAGCCACATAATGACACTGTGATAAGGCACAAATCCTAAGTCTTGTAAGTCTGGCAAGAAATCCCGAATAAAGTTTCAATGGAAGGGAAAAAAACCCCCCCAAAAAAACAGGTCTAGCTAAGGGCAGTGTGCAAATGAAGGCTGAGCAAGGTTCCATTTGAAGTGCTCGGGCCTGTCTGGTTATTTATAGAGACTCAAGTTTCCCAAATTTAAACCAGCAAAAGCGAACATCTTCCAAACTTGGTTCAACTCATTCCCAGCATTTGAAACATCCAACTGCCAGTAAAGAACAGCTTTTCCGTGTGATGACGGCACCGTAGTTAGTCAGGAACAGGTTTTCCAGCTGCAGCCAATGTCACTGGGCAGAGCCACGGTACCTACCTGAATGTTGTCACAGAGCTGTGATACACAGAAATGGGAAAGCAAGGAGGTCACAGGTGTCACAGTGGAAACAGGATCGAGACTTCCTTTGACATAACACGTGACAACATGTGCTATCGTTATAGCCTGGTACCTGGCATCACATTTGCACAGTGGATTTTCTGTGTGTATGGAACAGATTCTACTACAATTCTAATTATAACAGTATTATCATCCAGAAAGGCACATCCTGACAAAAAATACAGTAGAGACCAAGCTGGACAAGTAACCATTTCAGAGGGTCAACCCATACAACTCTGCAAATAAAGAAAGCCTGTTTCTCTGGGAGGTAAAACAAACAGACAGACAGACAGACAAACAATTTTTCAGTTGGCTTACTGTGGCCGCGAGGCTTCTGCCTGGTCCGTCTGCAGTTTCTCTCCTCCTTCCACTTCCATCGTGCAGTAAACGATTCGATTGGGAGCGACTGACCTCAAACCTTGCACTTCCATTATGACAATCTAAATATGAGACACATTTTAAATGATACGGCAAGTTGACCACTTTTAGCTCTATAGAGAGCAGCCTAAGTTACGACAGGACAGACCAATGGATACGATTATTTGGTAACATCAATGGTATTTTACCTTCTTTCAAATCTACCTCTACTTGTGTTAAGTACGGTGAAAAACATGTTGAATAACTCCGGTATCTGACGAAATATCTACTGCCAGGGATTAAAGTTTCTAAATACAACCCCTTGTGAATGAAGTGAGATTCAAACTCAGATTCTTACACAATTATGGCAAGTCTACATGAGGTAAAGCAAAATTACAAATGAAAATTCAGTGCACGTGATAAAAGAAGTATATGTTGAGTTTTACAACAAGTGCTATACTATTTAATACCGGCAGACACTGTGGTCATCATACCAATCCACTGATGTCAGTAAGTGATAGCATCAGATATTTTCTGTCACTCATTTGAGATGACTATTTTAGGAGAACTTTCTAAAAAAACTTAAACTGTTAAACTGACCATCAGTTTAATAGTTCTATTAAACTGACCATCAGTTTAATAGTTTAATAATAGTTTAAGTTTCTTTAGAAAATTCTCTTAAAATAGTCATTTAAAATGAGTAACTATAGAAAATTTAAAATTAGTGTAACTATTCAAAAAAATTTATAAAAGAATTTTCTTTACGAATATTTTATATCTTAGTTCCAAAATATGAGAAAAATATAACTAACCACTGAACACCTTAACAGTAACTTGACAAGGAAAAGATCATTTTTCCATCCATTAAAGGCATGCACTAATTTCATGCAGCATACTGAAAAAAGGTACTAAGACTGATATTACCTATAACTTATGTAGCTATAGCTCCTTAGGGAAACGAAAACAAAGATATTTTTTCAAGTGTGCTTTTCATGTTTTTGTAGACGCTGCCAATCTTAAAGGATTCTTGCTAGATGTGTACAGAAAATGTGAATATTATTAGCTAAAGTTTTTTCCATCAAAACTTGAATCATGAAGTTCTCCAAATTCTCAACTTTTAATTTATAAAATATATTCAGTGATATTTTTATAGATACACATTCATTTCCTTATTGATGTCACGTTGCATTTCCACAAACCAGCTTAATAGCATTCATGGTATGTAGCTACCAAGGTAGCCACCAAAATATCATCTATATCACTTATTGATAATTTAATACATTACTGAAGTCATTTGCTTTTCATACATTTGGAATATGAATTTGAAAGCCAAAGGTGTCAAAGAAACAAACCACCTTAAAATAACTTTTCTTTTCTCAGCTCTGGCTCAACAGACGTGTCTTGTTTGTAAAATACAAATGCATATTGCTCTTGTTTCGTTTTCATAAATATATATGGGAAACTGATAACTGAAAAATCAAGGTCAAATTCAGAACCATTTCCCTTCCTCAACCAAGGATTTTGTCACAGTTTCACATTGAAATGCATCACAACATAGGAATAAAAATAAGAACTGAAAACAGAGTACGAGAATTAAGGGAGAATTAATAGGTATTATCTTTCACAGCTGCTCTAATGCTCAAGTAAGGAAGGGTGGTGGTGAAGTACTAAATCTTGTTTAAGAAAAATAAGCAAAAGAACTTATGAATTTTTAATAAATCAAATCTGTTGTAAGTAATACTGAAACTTAAAACCTTCTACAAATAAAATTAACCAGTAGCTGAGACAAATGAAATATATAACCATATCAATGAAAAGCCAACTATATCTGGATTGACCACCATCACTCTAAAGACTTTCTATGTCACTGATAAAAAGTTTTTGATGGTTACTTAAAATGTCTGAAACAACAGAAGTATATACCACAAAATAAGTCTAGAAATCTTGACGTCATTGGGTCATATCTGGGAATAGGGCTGTCTGCACTGAATCTCTTTCTGCAGTGTGTTTAATAGCCAAAGTGCTAGAGAGAAGAAAGGACGCATCTGTTTGACACTGTTTCTGTCACCTCGGTTATAAGCTACTGTAAAAAAACCTCCTGAAACATTCAACTTGTGAAACTATATTCTGTTCCTCAAAACAATACTCCCATCTGTGCTGGGGATGTTTTATCCCATGGAATGCTGCCTTCAAAAGATGTATTTTCTGTGATGAACCCACAGAAACAATAAATAAAACAACACAATTCTGCAGACCTATCGCCAAAAGAAACAACAATAACAACAAAAAGCCCACAGCTAATCTATATCATTAATGATTAACACAACCAAGAATCCCATGGACTATCAAACTAACCTAATTTTAAGTAACTGTTTCAAACCATTCTCAGCAAGACTAGATCATGGAACTAGAGAAAATGAAATTGATCTACGTTTCATCTTCTCTTCCCAACCTCTTTGTGATTGATATAATAAAGACAAAATAGACACATTTATCCTCGAAGTAAAAAAAAAAAAAGGGGGAGGCATATATAAAATATGAAACTGGGCAACATGTTTCTGAATACTGCACTGCTCATTGAGCTATGTGGCAGTCAGGCATGGGCAGATTGTGATAAAATGAAGTTGGGCAGGAAGGTGAACAGAGGGGCCAGATCTATTGCCCGAAAGAGGAAATCATGAGGTCTGCCAACCTAATGCCAATGAAAACACTCAGTTGAAAATCAGCTACATTCATGCCACTCACCCACTCCCCTGACAGCATACAGACTCAAACTTCATAGATGAACTTCTGTTTTCCTAGCCTTACTTGAATATTTAATGTTAACACACCAATGCATGGCTTAGTGTTTTGTGGGTTGGCATATCTCTTGCTTTAGTATTCCCTCTGAAGGCTTCATGAATGACAAGACCTAAAGTCATCTTGTGTGACTAATCGATGCATTCTCATACCATCAAAGCTCCTATTTCAATAAATTTTACCAAGTCCACTGCATGCCAGGCATGGTTTTAGGCACATGCGAGACCTCAGGGGGTGGGGGTGGGGGAAGAAAAGAGAAAAACTAAAAAAACCTCATGTTCCTGCAGCTTACATTCTAAGTAGAAAAAGTCAGATAAAAAATAATAAACATAATACATATCTGAATTACATGGCAGGTGATAAGAGCGGTGGCAAAAATTAAGACAGGTATAGGAATAATAGGGTGTGGGGGGAAAAGGTAACATTGAGGAGCAATTCTAAAGAAAAGATAGAATGTAAGTTTTCCGAATCTGTACTATTCCTTAGACTCAGATTTTAGTTTCTAAAAGCAATTCCTTTCTCCATTAGCCTGACTGATGATCTGAGACCTTACAGTGGATTAACTAATTGTCTTTCAGAGTTTTCTTAGGCTGAAATCTGGGGTCTGAGAAGCAAGGCTTGGACAATGGGCTGGGGTAATTATTCAGTTGAGCCAGGCTGAGGTCACAGGCCCTGGGCTAGAAGAGGACCTCGTCAGTTCTCTCAAGAGTTCTACAGATAACCATGGTATAGGCTCATGAATTCAGTTTGTTGTTGGACACAACTCCTACTTAAAATCCCATGGACAACAGAAAATAGGTCCACATTGTATGATGGTAGGAATATATTGGCCTCATATAGGTGTAGCATTAAAGGATATCAAAACAATTTTATAAACATGCAAGTTTCTCATATCACGCAAAATGGAGTTTTAACTCATCTTCTCTCAAGACCATGTTATTATTAACTGAGCAAGCACTGTTTAGCAAACTGCCAACAAAATATAAAATAACAATTCACAGTTTCACTTAAATACTAACTCATCAGCATAATTGTGTTTACAAAAGGGAATAGAGAATTCATAAGAAGGTAATTATTTACGATTGTCTAAGATTTTTAAACAGAAAAGAGGAAATGTTTTGAACCATTTTCAGTTCCAAGTGTTTACAGAGGTAATGGTAGATTTAATCATTACAAAAAGAATATCCTTTACACATTGTTTTATCCTTAATGAATTTAAATGTCGAACTTGTATAGGAAAATTTATACTGTAATGGAATAATTGATTTTGTTTTGCACATAAACCTTTAAAAGCGGGGGGGGGGGTTAGGGGGGAGTTGGCAGTTTATGTTTCAGTCCGTAGGAAACCTGAGGCAGGAATGATGAGGAAATTCACATGGAAGACATGATGTAGTTCCAAATTAAACATCCTCAAGGGCCTAAAGTGTTTGAGGGAAAACCCAGAAGATGGCAAAGCGACCAGGCAAATTCACTCAATAATCCTAGAACTGAGCTTTGAGTCAGAACACCTCATATTCTTATTCCTGACAGTAAATTTAATCTATAAACAAAGAAATCATTATCCTGGAAGTTAAGAAAGTGAGGGGCCATTGTTTGATCCCTAAACTCAAAACTTAATCTGAGAGATGAATAAGTAGAGGAAAAAAAAAAGAACAAAAGCAGACATTTGTTTCTTCTGCCATAAACTAAGTAAACCAAGTGTCAGAAGTATCAACAAAGAACTTTAAAACTCACACTTCTTAAAACTCTTCAGTATGTTTCTTTGTCAATCAGCAAACTCAAATAGCAGTGCTGGGAACCAGCAGCAAAAGAATGGAACAAAGAAAGGAGCTACAAGCTTTAACACAATTTAGGAGAGGGCCATAAATTTCAGCTTGTTATTGCTAGGGTATATGTGTATTGTATATGAACACATAGATAAATATGCAGATTAGCCCATATGCAGAGATGAGTAAAGACATGGAATCAGCACTGTAGGTCACTGTTGTAAGAGTCAGTATCTGGTTCCCAGTGACTGGTAAAACCCTGGGTGAAACGGATGGCTTGGGGAACACATATTCAAATGCATAACACTTATTCCTGTTCTTTACAATACCTAGTGTGCCTATAATGAGCCTGGATCTTTTGGAAAGAAGTCTCCTCTACTTCTCCCCATTGTCTAGTACAGCTGGGTTTATGTGATTCAGTTCTAGGAAGAGGATCTCACAGGTGAAGAAGATACAGACAAGACTAACCGGAAGCCTGAAAGAGGTTCCCAAGTTACAGAGAATGTAAATTACATGTTTAAATCCTATTTCCACCCAAGTGTGTTTTGGTGCTTACATCAACAATAAGCTCAAGGACTTTGCCTCGAAAAACTATTATTTAATCTTAATGCTGCTATGTTTATATGACAGTTTTCATTAATTTGCATTAATAACCTGTCTACCAAATAAAGAATAATTTAACTTTTTTCCCCTCAAAATATATTAAAGTCTAAAGCAGGCATGTCCAACCAATGGCCTATGACGGCTTTGAATGAGACCCAACACAAAGTCTGACAACATTATTAATTTTTTTAAAGCTCATCAGCTATCATTGGTGTTAGTGTATTTTATGTGTGGGCCAAGACAATGCTTCTTCTTCCAGTGTGGCCCAGGGAAGCCAAAGGGTTGGACCCCGCTGGTCAAAAGTTACCACAGAGGTTCACACAAATGACTTGTAGCCTCAATTAGGCTGTGAGAGGCGAGCGCGGAACGAAGCCACTTACCTCTAAGGTGAACGACAGCACCACGTCAGCCCTGGAGAGCTGAATCTCATTCTCATCTCCGATGTCCAAAAACGCCGAGTTCTGTGAGCGTTTTAACTTCTGTAGTTTAAATTCGGGACCCCCTTTCGAAACTGGCAGGCTTTCCAAATTGGCCATGAGCAAATTCACTGAAGACCGCAACTCTTCTATGTACATATTCTCCATTTCTTTGGCTACGAATTTGGGGAATTTTCTTTCCTTGAAAATAAGGTGTAAAATCACAATGTTACACAAGTCATATTTCCAGCTGACCACAAAATATTGTGGCACGTATTAATCTGACTCTTAGAGATGGTGACCCGCAATCTAGACTTTAGCCTCAGGCATTGACAATTTTGATCATATCTGAAGGTGCCTTATATACCACAGTGAGTAAGGATCACTATGAGTACACATTAACATTATTTTTGATAAGGTATTTGCTTAAGGAAAAAACAAACTCTGCAAACATACACATAAGGAGTTTTAGTATAGAGGAATCTTAATCAGCCACGGTTGGCTTTGAAAGGCTTTCAGTAACTGGTCTATAAGAACAATGCTCAGTATAGACTGCATTGACTATTATGAAACAAACATTTTAACAATCTCTCTCTTCCTTACCACAAATGTGCATGCTGTTTATACAGAAGTATTCAAATGTAAAAACCCATCATATTAAACAGCAATATGGTCATCTTTCCAAAATTGGTTCATTTTCATATCACACAAATGTGCCAATATCAAAATGGGCCATAAATTCAATTTCATGGTAAAGGTTTAGAAAGATTTAAGTTTAAAGCAAAAAGCCAATTTATAATAAAAACTCTAAGTAAAAAAGAGTAACAATATCAAGTTTTTAAAGATTGTATAATAGTTTCTTTCTGAATTACATGAGCATTGCCATTCAATCCTTCTATCTCTGCTTTCTGATGTCTACTTCTTTCAGTCAATTAAAAGCACAGTCGCAATACTGATATTTAGATAGATATTGAGAGATATTGCCAATGGCCTTTAGAGAAGACTATGCACATTTACCGGTATATTCTCACAAACAACAAATGAGGTTTCCTCACACTCTTGGCTCTTGGTGTAATCTTTGGCAATTTGCCGCTTAGTTCTTTTCTCTTAAAAGCAGAGGGGATGTAACTTTACAATATCCAGTGCAGTGTCATGTAATGACAACTAGACAAAACAGGCCAGGAATGTGAGTGTAAAGCAGCCATCTTTCAAGTGATCACTGAATGCTCCAGAAAAGTCAATGCCTTCACTATCAGTTCCACGGGCATCACTAAAAACAGAACCTGGGCTCTGCTTTGACTGGAACACATCCAGAGAACTCTCATCAACCTGCCTCTAGTCGCTGACCGGCTTGCACCCTTGAGCTCATGGGATGAAGAAAACATATGGCACTTCACTAAGCAGTCCCAAACGCTAGGCCACCTGCTTTGCTTTCCCCCATCTAACCGTCACATAGTGCTCTTAAAATAATTTACATGTAATCACTATTAAAACTGCATTTTTATTATCACAGCATGATTAAATATTGGCATTCATAATTCATTTTCCCAAGAAAGACTGTTAAGTATCCTTTTAACATTTCTCTGTAGTTCAAAGCAACATTCCAAAATAGTGACTTTGCAGCTTCAGGAAAAACACATAAATACCCAGTTACAGAACCACTTGATCTCTGGGTTTCTTTTGGAAAATGAATAATGCTTTGGAATGATCTTTTAATACACCCACAAGCAAAACAAAAAAAAAAGAAGTCTCAGAATAAGATTTTTATAACTGTGGACTAACTTTAAAAGCTGTTATAAAAAGCCTCCAAAACTCAGAAATAAGGCAAAAAGCTGAAGGGGCAGGTCTTTAAATGTCATATGGGGGTGAAGGTTATCTAAGGATCATCTGAGGAACTGTAGGTAGTCCAACTTACTGTTGACTACTGAGTAACATCCCAGACAGTGAAGTGACATGTTACTTTGCAGAATCTTCTTTGGAAAACATTTCATATGTAAACATAGAGATGTAAAATAGAGAATATGCTCCATTTAGATATTATACATTCAGATATTTGGGCTTGAGAGCCATACACATGAAGGAGAAAGTGATAAATTAATGCTGGCTTTATGTATACAAAGCTCATTTAGCTCTCAGAAATCTAGGTAGGGAAAGAAATTTACAGCATGTCACAATTAATACTTTACCTTTGCCATTTTCTCTGCCAGTTGCAAACGACCATCAAGTTCCCTTCTGATCTGGGCTGCTTGTTCATCTGCATTATCCAACTTCAAAATGAAACAGAAATTACACATATGTGAGTACTTTAATTGCACTGACCTACAGATTAAAGCTAACACTAAATGACTCAAAACATTTTAAAGTCAATGTTCTCAGCCACCTATGGAGAACAGAGAAAACTGATTAGATTGGCAGTCCAGTTAAATTTCTCGGGCACTTTTGACTGTGGTTTTATTCACAAACAAACTTAATAAGTCTCTAAGGTTAAAAGCTCAGTTTACCAAAAATTCTGATTATAATTTTTTGCCTAACCTGTGCACAACTGTAAACCAATAAGTCATCATTTCCTCGAGGTTCCATTAAATTATCATTAACTTTATTCAGTCCTTCCTTCTGTCTTTATGAAGGTCAATCCTAAAGAGTTCAAACAGAACATCTCTTATTCTTTAGAATTCCCAGAATATAATTTTTGGAGAGTGAGATAATGAGTCATGTTTCACTTCTTTCTTTGTTCTGTTTTTAAAAAATATTGCTTCATTCTTTTTTTTTTTATTTTGACAGAGGGAGACAGACAGACAGAGACAGAGAGGGTGGGGAGGGCCCAGAGCAATCTCCATAGTTGTGCATCATCAGTTTTCGATAGAGTTTCACTCCACAGGTGGGCATAAAGCTGCGCAGGGCAGGAACTGGGCCAGGGACCTCCTACAGGGGCTCTGGCAAGAACTGAACTTGGAGCAAACCCCAGTTCAATATGTCGGTCTGCATGGGCCAGGGATGGGATTTGATCCTTGGACCCTGGAGCTGGAAAGCAAGCACTCAACCTGCTGAGCGATCACAGCATCCCCTCCTTTCAGTCTTATAATAAATTTGTATTAGTACCATACCATAAAAGTACTATTTGACTGACTGATAAAATTTTCAACCATTTAAGTCTTCATATACACTTCATTCTAGTACCAAAGGACTCTATTACCTCACAATGCCAAGAAATCCACTCTTTGACAGACTGGCACCATATCAGAATTCCACTTTCTTGCTCAAAAATAGATTGAAATCAAGAAAAGCATGCTAGCATTGTTTTTAGATATCTTCCATTCACATGAAAATTACTGTCACTTGTCCACTGAGATAACCCTCAACTTTTCTCAGTATTCCTTCTCCCCCAATTATCCATTGAATCGTCCTTTATTAGTTCATGATAAAAACTGTTAAACTGAGGTCCTATGAGTCATACTATGGGCTACCAAGGTGCAGCACGCAGATGTTTCTCTGAACCCAGTCCTTCCCCTCTCCTATGTGCATCATTAACAAACCTGCACCACCCAACACAACCATGCCTTACGAAAACTGAATTAGTATTCAGTACTCCATAAACAACCAGGAGAGTACAGATTAACTTGTCCAATGACCGAAGAACAAATTGGTGCCATCTTCTAAAAACTGCCTTAAAAAGATGAATAGGAGCAAACCAGGTCAGCAGGACAGAGGTGCTAGAATTGTATATGGAGAATCAAGAAAAGAAGGCACCAAAAGTCTGGAGTTGAGACTAGACACAGTGATTTGGAAAATGGAATACTTGAGAGCTGGGGGGGCGGGGGGGGGGATACATCCTTACCCTTGGTTGTAATTGGTCTCATCTATAAGTCTGGAACATTTGCCATGTTCTTTCCACTGTCATAGAATCTGAATTGATTTTTTTTCTTCCTGATCCTGGAGACTCAGGAAAGGTCTGCTTAACTTTCCAGGATCTGTGC